>OZ020268.1:116116831-116372309 GCA_963971225.1 Melieria omissa
AAATGCCAATTGTGCGCTTAACTTTGCCCAACAGTTGCACTCATCAGTTTGGCTGCCACACGCGCAGCTGAACTGTGACGCTTTGGCCGCGGCCCAGGCTTAAGCGTCGGCGCAGCCAAATCGCATTAAAACAAGCACTTAAAGTGCTCTTAAAACTAAATCATCATAATTTGTGTCATTTTGCGTTAGCTGCGCCACGTTTATTTTGCTTGACGCAGTAGCTTTCGGCCAAGTCGTTGGTTCATCTCACGGAAATTGCAGTGTCCTGCAAAATGGTGACAAAGCAGCTGGTGCGTGCAGATACCATAAAATAAGTTATGAGTGGGAGAAATGAATTAAAAGCGACACAAATGGCGTTCAAAGACAACAAATAAGTTGAGTTGCGGCAAACTGTTGACGACAGTAGGTCAACAATGGCGCACTTGAAATGATTCATAAATAATGAATCATTTTCGCTGTGAGTTTAGTCTGTTCGAACGAATGAAAAGTGACAGCAGCCAACTTTTCGAGCGGCTTCTTTTGACTGTGGCAAAGAGTGAAAATTAATTAAATCCACAACTTGCCAAAACCGAACGCACTTACCG
Organism: Melieria omissa; assembly: GCA_963971225.1. Classification (NCBI taxonomy): domain Eukaryota; kingdom Metazoa; phylum Arthropoda; class Insecta; order Diptera; family Ulidiidae; genus Melieria; species Melieria omissa. Next base: position 116,117,416 of record OZ020268.1, read on the forward strand.
AAAACTACAGGAACTAAACAATAGCAAAGGCCAAAATTCTAAGCAGATTTGACAATGACATGCGACCATGAAAAGAAAATATGTCCGCCAGGGCCGCGTTGTGTGAGGGCCTGAAAATTATATTTTTGTGAAAAGAAACCACAACTTTTTGGGGTATAAAATTATTAAGTATTTGGTTTTGAAAATATGTCTTGAATACTAGTTTACAGATATTTGTAAAAAAGGCCCCACAGGGTCTATTCGTGGCCAATTCGGCCAACCAGCGGACCAATCAACCTAAACTAAACTACTCAAATATTATTTCTACACATAATGCATTGATTTTTTATGGTCTAAAAACTAATTGGGAAATAATTTTATAAAAATTCACACAACTTGCAAACGATGTAACCAATGAAAAATTGAAATAAGAAATTACAAATTACTCAATTCGAAAGCTTTAGACTGATTTCAGACAGTCCGAACGGTCTGGACTCTGAATCCGACCAGACCGACCGGAAAAATTTTATAATTTTACATGAAGTCAAGTCAGTAACCCGGACAGTTCTCAATTTGTTCAGAAGTGTTTGGAGGTCTTTCAATTCTTGAAATGATCCTGTAGCACATTTCATGCTGTCCAAATCATTCTTATCTTGTAAACTTGGATTTGCTTAGGCACTGTCCATGTCAAGTATGTCTTTCGCTACAGATTTTTACTGTGGAAAACAAGACATTTTTTTTTGGGACCCTGTATTTTAGAGTGTTTTTCTATGAGAGCAACCACATCGTTGTGGCTGTAATAATTACTAATTATCTAATTGAAAAACAAGTGAAATAAAAAAGTTTTCTAATTTTTCTGCTTCTTCTTCCATGTCAACATATACCACTAAAAAAACGTGCATACTTTTCTTCTTTAAACTTAGACAGTGTGTCCCATGAAAAACGAAACTTTTTCAAAACATCGATTTATATTGGCGCCACCTATTGGTGGATGTTAGCAAAGGAAAGGTACATTCTTATCTGACATCTTGTAAAAATTGTATGACATTTGGTTGAATGGAAACCAAAATATCGCGCTCAAAGTGACAGTGTGTTTGTGGCATCGGTCGAAAAACGAACAAAGAGCAAATACTAAGTTCTGTTTTAAACTCGGTAAATCCTTTACTGAGACGCATCATTCGCTGAAACAAGTTTATGGCTATAATTGTCTATCTCGTACCAGAGTGTATGAGTGGTATAAGCGGTTCCAGGAAGGTCGTGAAGACATTCAGGACGACGAACATCCAGGTCTTTCGAATACCGTGGTTCGAAGTCAAAAGTGAAGACAATGTTGATTTGTTTCTACGGTTCGGAGGGTATTATTCATCGTGAATTCGTTCCATCTAGTCAAACGATTACTGCTGTGGTTTATCTTGGTGTTATGAAGTGTTTGCTCAGCCGTATTCGTCGTGTGCGACCACAATACCGTGAAAAAGGGAGCTGGCGTTTGTTGCATTGATAATGCCCCGTCTCATCGATCGAACTTGATCACGGATTTTTTGATCAAAAATTCCATTTTAACCATCAAACATTCACCGTACTCGCTGGATTTGGCTCCGTGCGACTTTTACTTGCTCTCCAAATTGCACTTGTCTATGAAAGGAAAACGTTTTGCCGATTTAGAGGCCATCCAAAGAGCGACGACCGACATATTAAAGTCGATGGATAAAAATTATGATCTCAAAAACTCATTCCATATGTTAATTGATCGTGCAAAATGTTGTATTGATGCGGAAGGAGACTATTTTGAATAAAATAAATGAGATTTTCCTGAATATTGAGTTTTTGTCTTTATTTTGAAAAAGTTCCGTTTTCCATGGGACAGACATGGACTGTGTAAGTATTCAGTTTATTAATTTCGTATTTGTCCTAAAATTTCAAATGATTCTAAGGACCAACAACTGAGCAGTTAGGCCAAGAGTTGACCACGCTCGGTGTCCCAACCCTAAATCTTCGACGTACTAAAGAACTCCTCTCATTAAACAGAGCCCAGTTCAGAACCATGATCGGTGTCCTTACGTGTCATTGGCTAATCCGCACCCACGCAAAAAGGATGGGGCTGTTTTCGAACGACTTCCGTCGCAGCTGTTTGGACGAGGAGGAGGAAGAAAATATTTCTCACTTACTATGTTACTGTCCTGCTTTATCCAGAAGAAGGCTGGAAAATGCAATTAAGAAGGAGAACAAAAAAATACCCCTTATTTAAAAATCAGCATCTAAAATTGCAAATATGCAAAACAAATTGTATAAATTTATTTTGAATACCAAAAATTTTATACTAAGAAAACAAAGCAAATAACAAAATATTTAGAATTATAATTCACATTAAACACAATCGATTTACTGCATTAAAAAAGTAAAAAAAAACAGTAAAAAGTCAACTTTTAGGCGCCCGATTTTACACACCTTGAGGCCAACGGAGAAATGTAAACGCCACTGCTACCTGCTGGCTCAACTAACAACACTTAACGCTTAACAATTTGCCAGCCACCTTCACTTTATTTATTTTTTGCATTTAATTGCGCTTAATTGCACTCGAAATTTGTTTAAAACCATAAGCAGCCAGTTGAGAGCAAACTTATGCTATTGTGGCATTTCGGTTGCTGCTGCTGCCACTGCTGCTGCTGTTTGGTTATTGTTGCAGTGATTATTGTTGGCAACAGACAGTTGGTTGGGCCGCGGCGCACGCGGGTGCGTGTCAGTTTCGTGCGCTTTTTGTGTGCCGAGTGACAGATAGAGCGCTGCTGTTGACAAATTAAATCGAGCTCCAAAGTTTAATGAGTGCGCCACACAATTGGCAAATGGCACAATCGACTGTGAGCTGTACGGAGGTGGAGCGGGTTGGGGCATAATGAAGTGTGTTTTAGAGCAACTATTGTATGCATATTTAATTATGAGACGTTGCTACAATGTGAACGACGGTAATGACTTGATTGATTTGTTTTGCTGATGTTGAGCGATGTTGAATAGTTTTGACAGACATTTTGTGCAAAATTAAATACCAAAATTACAATGAAGTAACGATAGGAGATGACAGAGTGACGGCAGGACAGTTGGAAGTGTGTTGGCGACTTGAAGAAATAATTTTCAATGATATTTAGATTGAAAGTGAAAGGCAAATGCCTTTCAAAATGATGACAAAACACGTAAATGACATTCGTTGGTTGTTGTAGGATATATGAATTTTTTTAAGACTTACGCAAATATTTTTGAAAAATATAAGTTCATTCATTTATTCATTTTTATTAATTATTTAAAACTGCTTCATGTTTTTTTTAATAATTTAAATATCAACTAGTTAAGAAAAATAGTCAACGAAAAATGTTATTTATTTGTTTGAGAATGAAAGCACTATTTGCCATTCAAACTCTTAAACAAAACGCCGACTTTGTGGATTTCTATATTTGCAGTATAAATGTCGTAAAGTCCGTGTGGGAGCAACACTTCAATAGAAAATGGAAATAAGATGCTTTTTTTTTGGGATGAATAAGATTTATTAGGTCTAATATTAATAGAAGCTAAAGACAAATTACATAGTTATGAAGCACTGAGTGAAAACATCAACTTTACATTTATTACACAGTGAGACGAAAAAAAAAGTTTTTTGTTGAAATTCATCCAATGTTGATAAAGGCTTGAAACTAGTATGTTTTTCTGACCCAAAATCCATTTTACAGGACATTTACATTTTAAGGACATATAATTCAAAATATTTGTTTAGATACTTGCGGTTGTGCAATGATGGAGATATGGGTATCAAATTAAAGAGGAAAATTGTCTCCTTTGAACTAAATTTTCTATTTTGAACTTGCAGAACCAACTTTTCGTTTACGAGATATGTGCTCACAACTGAGACAATAGGGAAAAAACTGTTTTATCGAAAATTTTTCGAAAACGCTTGTCCATCGTTACGTTGTAACTGTTCGGACCATCAACTAAATCTAAAATCACACCTTCTCCTTGATTTCGCTCAGGAACTCCGGACAAACTTTTCTCTAAGTTTGGCTGTGTTTTCCATACGCAGCAGATATTCGAATCAACAATAAGCCAAAACTTTATGCCATATCGCTCGGGTTTTGAGGGAATGTGCTGCCGGAACTTGCAACGGCCATGAAATTTAAGTAATTGTTCATCAACACCAATTAATCTTTGATAAAAACCGCACAGTGAGTACACAAAGGTCGCAATTTAAAAATCTCAAACCTTGAGGAGAGGCAAAAAATTGTAATCCACAGAAGCAAAGCAATTAACATAAAGATATGTATGTATGTATTTGTTTGTAACTATATGTATTAAAGAGCTGCGATGGATGATTCATTTCTCCCTACACACAGTGTGATTCGGTACAGTGTGCACTGATTGCTAGCATTCACTGTGGTAAGAGAGCAGTATGAAAATGACAACAAAACGGAAACCGCAAGAGCTGTCAACACTCATTTGCTTGTCTCTGCAAGGCACGGACATTTTTCTCTCTGGTATACACACTGCCAGCAATGCTAATGAATCGTTGACAGTGCGTAACGGGCCGAAATGCTACATGTCCGCTGAATGCAATGATTCATTGAAGGACAGTTTGGCACGCGTAATTAAGTGAGACAGTTCGGAAAACATTTTAGTGTGATAAAAAATTAATTAAAATGGATATTGATGATGTGAGTTAATATAACATATTTTAATAAATAATTTAAATGTAATATTAATGTATATGTTGTTATTATTGTAATTTTTAGTCAAATGACACTGTATCAGCAGTCGAAAATGCAAGTGATGTAGCATCTAGCAATCAGCTAACCAACGCCATTATGAAAAATAAAATTTTGAGCGGGCAATATGTCCTTAGTGGAAAGAAAGGTCGGAGTAATGTGTGGAATGTATTCGGGAAAGTATATTTGGGAAATATATAATAATAATAATATATAAATATTTCAATAATTTAAATTTTGTTGAATTTTTAAAATATTTTATTTGTAAATTCGTATGCGTTATTATTACAATGAGAACAAAGCACTAATTGTTCTATTAGTATAACCAAAGAAAATAATCGGTTACAGACTTTTGCTACCTATTTGCTCCTTCAGATTTCCTGATGAATGCTGTGACAGTAAATTAAAAAAAGGAAGTTCCAAACGATGCAAAACATAAACAATAGAAAAACAACAAAAGAAGAGCTGTTTACATGTTTCTCGAGCTATGTAGCAAAAGCAATCGTCAATACAAAAAAAGCATACACACAAAAACTACAACAACAAAAAACAATAGCGTAGTAACTACGCCGTAGTTGAAACGACGATCATTGCGCTAGCTGGTGTCGCTGTGAGAAATTTGCACAAAAAATTATTGAGTGACCAAAACAACCACCAACGCCTCAAAGTACACAGGAGAAGTGGTACTTTCACTTCATGTGTGTTTGTTGAGCGTAAACTGAAGCGCTTGCGCTCCTGCTGGCACCACTCTTTCCCTTTTGTGGCTTCCCCCCGCTCTATGAAGCTCGCAAACAAAAATTTGAATTTTTGAGCTCAGATGCGCCTTCTATACACTTCATATTCTCTGGTATAACCAAAGAATATTTTTCCATACTTTTTGGTATAACTTACTGCATTCAGTGTCATTGCAGTAAATTTCATTGCCTTTACTGTGAATTGCCTTTAGTGTGTTCGCACACACTAATGTTATAAAGCAACAAAGACTCAGCTCGCATATGTCATGCACACACTTCTTTTTTGCTTCCCTTCGCTGGCAGCTCTGATTCGATCTGTTTGCACTGAGCCAGTGCAGTGCAGTGCCGTGCAAAGAGAGAGAGTGTCTTGAAACAGCTTTCAAATCGACAATTGCAGCTCTTTAATATGTATATGTGTTTAAGTCTTTTTACGGTCAAAGAAGTTAATGTTAATAATAACATTTTTGAAGTATAGGGTGTTTTTTTAGAGGTATAAAACTTCGAATTGAAATAAAACACAAGAAAATCGTTTTAATGTCCATCAATTTGGCTTTATTGGAAGGATAATTTTATGCCATTAATGTTTAAATATGATTTCGGGCATGTGGCCGCCGCGGCTGGCTCGAATAAAGCCAATTCTACAGGTCCAATTTTCAACCAGCTCCAATTGCTGTGCACGGTGGCGAATCGATTCATTCGGGTCCTCTTCAACATTTTGCTCTACAGCGGCAATTGTTTCTTCGGTGCGCACAGTTCGACGTCTCTGCAGATGCGTATTATCACATAGAGTAAACGTAGTGCGAAAACGACCCATGGTTAACCGAATTAATTGCTCTGATGTACGATTATGTCGACCATAAAATGGACGGAGCTTGCGGTAAACTTCGCGAACTGAACCATTATTTTCGAAATAAATTTGCACGATTTGCAAGCGTTGTTCTTTTGTCAACCTCTTCATGATGAAATGGCAAACCAAACTGAACATAAATGACATTAGAGTTGCCAGATTTGACCACAAAATGCCAGTTTTATCTCTATTCGAAAAACAAACCTCTAAAAAAAACACCCTATTGTTGGAGATGTTTGCTGTGAATTGATTTATAGAAAAAGTAGATGTTGGAAATTTATCTGATGCCACTCGTTTATGTTTAGTGTGCAAAATTTGAGCTTCTTTATTTCTTTAATCCTAAGCAGATCTCTCTCTCTCTTTACTCTTCCTTTTACACGCTTTTTTGGACTCTTAGTTAAAGCAGCCGCCGTGGCTCAGTTGGTTAGTGCGCGGTCCAACGAGTCGCATGCAGAGCGACGCAAGATCGAATACTGCATGTAGTAACACCTACAAAAATAACGGGAAACTCGTTTTCTCTTTCGGTGGCTGTCCTCTCAGCTGGAAATGGCAAACCTCTGAGAGTAAAAATTGCCTATGAAAAAGCTCCCAACCTGCCGTTCGGAACCGGCATAAAACTGTAGGTCCCTTCCACCCGCGTACAAAATTCACACGCACAACACGGGTGGCTGCGGGAAGCTAGGCCTTAGTCTCGCGTAAGCGGGCTGTCGCGCCAATCAATTAATTAGTTAAGGTTATAAGGTTATAAGGTTTACTTGTATAAGCTATCTCAACGATATGTGAGTGACCAGAATCAATTCTGGACCAAGTGGCCCAGATGGAGAGTTAAGATGGACAGCAGCAATCTTTGCAAGCTGTCTGACGAGCGCAGTCAATGGGACCCAATTTATAAGAGTAATTAGTGCACAGTGATCCGAACCGAGAGAAGTCTTATGTATAATTTGATTGAGTTGCTTCTGGTTTCTTGGTTCGAAAAGACCAAAAGTGACAACTCTGGTTGAAGCTTCTATAGTGGAACTTTTGCTTCCCTTTGAACATCTCATCTTAATCCAAGAACACTTTTGTAGTTGCAGAAATCTCTTGCATCTTCATTCGGTTGTTCTATAGATTAAAAAATGTCTTTATCTGGCAAAAATTGCTACCAACCAAACAATTTTCTAAAAATTTATAAGGAAAGAATTTTGTTTTTAACTAGAGGATTAAATGTAAACAACCTTCTTCGTCTGTGTTGCAACTTCATGTGACAGTAAGCTTTCAATATGCCTCGGATCTCATATTAAATTTATTTTTTTAACGCACTTCACATCACTCATACGCACCGGTTGCCCGCCGTGCCTACGCACGTATTGATATCACTCATGTGCGCCGTTATGCTTTAAATGAAATTAAAAATTTTCATTTTTAATGCACACATTTATTTTACAACGATTCTCCTAGCAAACATCAATAAATTGTGTCGAACGCGGCGCATACTTAGGCCAACACAACGTCAGCCATAAGTCTTTCACGGCACGCGTACATACCACTCGAACAGCTTTAAGACTAATCGCTTTTTCAATGACTTTGCCACTTCCACAAACTCGCAAGCATGCACATACATATAAACACACACACACATTCATATTCACACACATTCACAGCTGAGTAGCCGAGCGCAATTTAGTAATGTAGTCACGTTTTTATTTTAAGCACCACGTAAACTTCAGTTTGTCCACCATGCGCCAAGGACTTTTTTAAGCTGTAAAGCAACGAAAAAAAAATGAAATGTGCAGAAACTGCTTAAGTGTGACTGTATGAGTGTAAAGGAACAGCTGCAAAAGCGTTGTTGCTGCTTTATGGCTAAAGCATTGAACAGAAATTTATAAACTTTGATAACCAATAAATAAAGTATACGCAGCAACGATGGTGGGAGTGGTCGGGGGAGGGAGGGGGGCGCCGTACGGCAAGTGGCAATTGGTAGCAGCTAGCGAGGCTTAAATCGACTTGCAGCATTCGTGCTTTTACAGCGCGTACGCGTGGGCTCAACTCGAGCAGCAGCTCATAAATGTACCAACGACGACAGCTGCGCTCAGCCCACTGCGTTTCTGTTTGTGTCTGTGTCTATGCGAATGTGTGTGTGAGTGCGGGGTTCCGCTGTCGATGCGGCAGTAAGTGGCACTTTGGAAAATGTTAAGGGATATGCTAATGTGCAATAAATATGCGTGTTGCAGTAAATTTCTCACAAACACACACCTTAACACACACACACTCACGTACGTAACTCAATCCATAAGGCAAACGCGCTTAGAGCCAGTTGTTGTTGTGATAGCGAGCGCATTTGTAAATGCAAATTTCCGACAAATTCGCGCTAAAATGCTACATTTCGGCAGCGGCGGCTGTGTAACCCAATAAATTTGCTGGTGGGAGGCAGTCGGTGTATGAATAGAGAACCTTATGGTTCAAATGAAATTGGCGTTGGCTTTTAAAAAATAACTACAAATTACTTTGCATACAGAATTGCAACAACAACAAAAACAAAAATTGCACATACCTACACACATACATAAATGCATGAATGCAGCAGCGCAATGCCGCTCGCCGCATTCCCAGACGCAATAATTTTGAATAGTTTCGCTCGCACAATATTTGTTGTTGTTGTTGGGGTATTTGTGAAAATGTTGCCCCATAAATGCATACATGCTCATCGCTATGTGCGTTGCAAAAAAACCAAAAACAAAAACAAAGTTATATGACCCACGAGAGTTGAGCGAGAAAGCGAGGCAAAGCCAAAGCGCCACATATTTCAATATTACATGCAAAATATGTGCAGCCAAATGGGAAGGAGCGCGCGGCCGAGGGGACAAGAGGACGAGGGGCATAAATGCTACAAAACAAACTCAAGTGTAGATGTTGTAAGTATGTACATGCATGCATCAGGCACATACATATAGTACAATATGTATTTATGTACTCATATGTGGTCTGCTTCTAGGCGCACCGTTCGCTTAGCTCCACAGCAGCGTGTGCATAAATTTGTAAAAATTGTCCATAACATTTTATGATCCATGAAAACAGCGCAACAGCGCAGCCAGAAGGAGCACAAAGATTATGAAGCTGCAACCATACAACATAGAAACGAGACGAAAGACGAGAAGAAGTCATTGACTGTTGGCGCCGATAAGCTTAAAGTGGCTGTAAAAAGTGGCAAAAGCTAAAAGAGCGACGTCAATGAAGTTGCAGTTAAAATTGCTTAAGTACAAATTGCTATTATAATTTCATACTTTTGCTCGCACTATTTTATTACATTTTCAATAATGACAACGTAGACAGTCGGAAAGCAAGTTGCGCTCTTCAAGTTGTGCAGTAAATAAATGTAAGTAGTTTTGAATGTGTATGCGTGTGTGTGTGTGTGTGAGAAAATACATTACGCTTTTCACTATTAACTAGTGACTTCTGAGAACGTACTGTTGCGCGCCTGAGCATATGCAATATTTGCAAATTAGCAACAGCTCGTGTATCTGTGTTCTAGAAACTTGCAAAGCCTGAAATTTTGCTGAAAAGTCCGCACAAAAAACCCCTCAGCGCTCAAGTAACAATAAGCATCTGTAACCTTGGCAGCAATGATTGCTTTCCTGCTTTTGTACGTAATTTTTTTCCCTTTTTTCGCTTTTACCGATTAAAAGTTGCCAAAAAATCATTTGGAATTTTCAAATATTCAGAGTCAAATATTTGGCAAACTTTCTTTCTTTGAACAAGTAATTAAACATATTTTTTGGGGCAAATCTTACTTGGAAATATGAGGTTTTCTTCAGAAAAATATAATTTAGGAACAACTATGAATGTGTTTGTTGAATTTTTTATAAGCAATAAAATTCATTTCCACGCATTGACCTTTTCTGTTTGCAAAAATTCCTACACATTTCTTGAAAATTTAAAACTTCTCGAAGGCGCTTTTACTTTCTATGTAAAATTTTTTCATGTGTAACTGTAACTGTTATTACATTCCTGCTTCGGTTACTCTCAATGCAGTCATGTTGTTTGACTTCTTTGATCGAAAAGACATGGCTGTCTGCTGTTTATTGTCGTCCATAGGCTTTGAGTTCCAACAGTTGGTTCCTAGGATTTACTATGTTTGTACCAAAACCATGTTTGGGTTTGCTGAAAATTAAACCTTTCCCTTTTTTGCTATATGGCAGCATGGAACTTTGTGAAAGCCTCATTGCTCTATGGTTTCAGGAATCAATTTTCTATTGAACTTAAGCAGAGTTTGAAGCCTTAACTGAGTTTTGAAATAAGAAGCTTGATGATTAAATGTAAGATCGAAAAGTATACATGATTTTTGAATGTTGATTGTTTACATTACTATTGGGTTTTCGATTCGTAAAACGTTCCATTGAAAATTTTTGTTTTTATAATTTGCTCAAATTTTGTTCTTATTGGTCATTAAATTTGTTTAGTACACAAATATAGGTAGGTATACACAAAATTGTTTTTAGAGCCTAATTGTAGCCATGTACATACACTTTCCATGTATAAATAAACATATAATATCAACAAAATGACACACCCACTGTTGTGCATTGTCTTTGTGCCCACCAACGCATGCAACACACATGCAAACATTGCTCAGCAAAAAGAGCCTAAAAAATGCTTTTTAGTAGCTCAGAAACAGCATGCAACAAGCAAACTTTTGCTTTAATATTAAAACCACATGCAGACTTCAATAACAGCAACAACAACAACAACGGCAACCACAATCACAAAGAAGCGCCAACTCAAACAAAGGACATAAACCACTGGCAATGTTGTTGTTCTTGCCTGTGTTTAGTTCATTTTATGGATGCTGCGCTTTGCGACAATGTGTTTCAAATTGTAATTTAAAAGTTTGCAGCTGACCGGCGGCAGTGTTTAGGCAAATAGCGAAAAGAAAATAACAAAAACAAAAAACCAACAAACAAAGATTGCACAAAGCCACAGCAAAATGTCCAAAGTTGCGGCAATCAACGCACTGAGAATGAAAGAAACAACATTACTTTCAATGCTATAGTTGTATTTTAAGTTCTAAAACATTTTGGCGCCCATATGCAGTTGAACAATGCACCCACAGACACACACTTACATATTCAGAAGCATACAAGTATTTGCATGAATAATGCAGTTGAAGACTGCAGCCAAAGCAGCTGAGCGCATCAAGTGGTCACATGTAGCGGTTAGTCGAATCGTGCAAACGTGCAGACACTGCAACAGCAAACAAAACACTGAAAGTAAGTTTTTGTTGAACTTGGAGAGCTATTTGAATCATGACAGTGAAAGGAAATTGATGAAAATTTTATGTTTGTATGCAAGTTTGAACGCGGTTTGGGTCGCTTAGTGGTGTTGAGCGCAAGAAAACATTGAAATTTGGCATGAACAACAAAAATAAAAATTAATCAGTAGAGTGAAAACCTTTTTGCTAAATTAGTGAAAGCATAGCAAAAACCTCAATGCTAATCTGTTGCTTGCGCTGTTGTGGTTTTAGTTGAGACTGCAAAACTTTGTAATTTACAGCAGCTGTCATTGAGCACTGAGTCAAGTGAGCTAACTCGAATACTTGCAGAAAGCTTCTGGGTGTAAACACGAATAAGGTTTGCAGCCACATGTTGCTTGGAGGCTTAATGTATCTGCATAGGATTGAACGTAAGGACTTGAGAAAAGTTTTTGCGTGTAACAGTTGAAAAAAGTAGCATATTAAGATGAAGACAAGAGACTAAATAAAGGTTTTCTAAAACAAAAAGGTTTTTGGTTGTGAATTGACATAAAAATTGCTTTGTGTGTAACGGTGCGTATGAGTAACATTTTTTAGGTATTTCAAGTAAATAAAGGTTTTCCAAAACAAAGAGGTTTTGAATTGAGATAAAAATTGCTTTGTGCGTAACGGTGCGTATGAGTAACATATTACTCGTACTTGTATTCTATTAAAATGGCTGTGGAGGCATAAAAATTGCCGAGAAGCACACATGACGCTGAGGGAAACTTTACCTAAACATATTCGATTGCCAGATGAAGCTTTGACTGAATTTAAATTATTAAAATAGACACGCCCAGTAGTTTCCAATAGCAGACAAGATCATGACAGTGTTACTAACATTGGCAGGTATAGGGACAATGAGTATGACGGGAAAAGTGAGGAAGGGATTGCGACAGTGATAAGAATTGTTTTAGGCGCTGAGACATTGATAGTGCCAGTCATAGTGATAGTGATAATTGCAGCGATAGTGGAAGTGACAGTGATAGTGACAATGAATGGGCAATGACAGCGACAATACAATGATAGTCACAGGGATTGTGACAGTGACAGTGACTGTGATAGTAATTATGAAGATAGTGACAGTGGCAATGATAGTTAAAGTGACAGTGATAGCGACGATGACAGTGACAATGATAGTGACAGAGATAGTGACAGTGATAGTGGCAGTGATTGTAATTATTAAGACTGTGACAGTGGCAATGATAGTGAAAATAACAGTGACAATGACAATGACAATGATAGTGAGAGTAATTGTGATAGTAATAGTAATTATGAAGATAGTGCAGTGGCAATGAAAGCGACAGTTATAGTGACAATGACATTGAAAATGACAGGGACAATTATACTGACAGTAACGGTGATAGTAACAGTGAAAGTGGTAGTAATAATGATGAAGGTGACAGTGGCAATGATAGTGAATGTGACAGTGATAGTGACATTGATAGTGACAATGAAAGTGACAATGATAGTGACAGTGATAGTGATCGTGACAATGATAGCAATTATGAAGATAGTGACAGTGGCAATGATAGTGAAAGTGACAGTGACAGTCACAATGATATTGACAGTGATTGTGATAGTAATTATGAAGATAGTAACAGTGGCAATGATAGTGAGAGTGACAGTTATAGTGACAATGACATTGAAAATGGCAGGGACGATTATAGTGATAGTAACGGTGATAGTGACAGTGAAAGTGATAGTGACAGTGATAGTAATTATGAAGATAGTGACAGTGGCAATGATAGTAAAAGTGACAGTGACAATGACAGTGACAATGATAGTGACAGTGATAGTGATAATGACAGTGATAGTAATTATGAAGATAGTGACAGTGGCAATGATAGTGACATTGACAGCAACAGTGATATTGATAGTGACCGTGATACAGTTACTATAGATGATCATAAGTCTCTTTTTTCTTCTTACTTCAAGTTGCTTTCATAAATTTTCGATATTTGAAAACTGTTTTTTAAATGGCCGCCAAAGACACACAGACTTTAACTCAAAGCATAATCGATTGGCTTCTCAATTCCAGTAAGTAAGGCCATGAATATTTAATATGTATTCTAGTATAAAGATACATATTTTTGGACATAGTTACACACCAGTTTTGAATGATTTTCCTGATTTTGTAAGTCTTTGAGTTAAAGTTGGAAATCGTTTGTAAAGTGTGATATATACATTTATTATTTATTAAAAATTACTTGAAAAGACCATCTAACCATTAAAGTTTCGATCCAACTCACAGGGACAAAAAAAACTCAAATTTTTCTGAGTAATTTGGAAAGCAATGACTTTGATATGATGTCTACCCATCGGCGCTTCAGTATAAGGTATACGCCGTGTTTTTGGGGGTATTCCAATTTACTACATTGGGCAGTAATGATTGAAAGAATGTAGAATCCTTGTAGGTACTCTAACCGGTCATTTCTCCTTTGGAACCCATATGTGTAGGTTAGGGTTTTCAGTGGACAGTGTCCTCATGTCCCTCATGCCTTGAAAAAGATGACTCGGTAATGCATTTTCTATGTAGCTGCCCAGTCTATTCCAGGATTAGGTAACAAACTGTGAACACTGATGTGGAGAATGATTGAATACTGTCACCATTGTCTTTGTTGTGCCCTGTGTGTGAGTGAATATGGATCAAAGCAACTGTGCTGTGGCGTCAGGATCTTATTTCTGCAGTCTTTTGTAGTCTTATTTCAGATAATAAATGTAAATATAGCATTCAGAGTATCATACAGTGTAAAATTTAATATAAAGTGATACGAATTAGGGTTTGAGATATTAGAGTATTTCAACAATTATGACAATGTTCACATTTTCTGTCGTAACTTGGTATTCCCGAACAAATATAATGGTAATTTCATACCTTTTGTGCCTTAATAAATCATTAGAAGCAACTTAAAAAAAGTGGTTTTATTTTTGAAACTGATAAAAAAGAAAAATAGGCTAAAAGTAGGCGTGGCGCTTATATAGGAAAACCTTTTTAAATGAAATTCTTATATTGTGTTGAATTTGAATTGGCTTAAAAATCGCATTGAGTACACTGAAGCGTATGAGTAACATTTATTTGGCTGTATTCAAAGCTCTCATGGCTTAGCGTTGAAGATGATGACAGAAAAAAATTACATCAAATGGCAACAAATATAATATCCAATTAGCTTCATTTAATTTCATTAACATACAGAAACTCAGAACACACATACACAACTCAGAAGTCGAAAAAATCCCACAAAATCGCTTGCAAGACTTCAGCACGTGGCTTCTGGCAAACGCCGATTTTCCACATGTGCCAAATTGCTTCCTGCTGTTGTCAATGACAACAATAGAAGCAGTGCCAACAACAAGAAACACCAACAAGAGGAATACTGTCGAACGTGCACTAATTAAAGCGGCAACAGGGTAAGCAGCGAATTTAATTACGGCTACAAGCATGGCAAGCCGCACAGTCACGTCAGTATAACGCGGCAAAATGCCATTCGAAGTTCTTGCGAGGATGATGTTGTAGCGAAGTGAAAATAAAGAAAAACGAAGAGAGCCAGATAACGTTTTTTTAATGCCGAAGTCGGGTTTTCCAGCCAAAGTGAAAGCAAAAGCAAATGCTAAATCAAAGCAACAGTGTCAGCGACAACAGCGGAGACCGAGAGTGAGACGACAAACAATCGGATTAGCGTGTGATGATTTTTTAATTGCGTTAAGCCGCCTTGAATGCGAATGAGTCCTCATCACATTAGCGCTTTGTTGCTTTATGAGCTTCTCGCTTCTGGCTTTGCATTGCTTTCGGTGACAATGAGTTTGATGCGGCTGGCGAGTCAATTAATTTTACGACTCTAATGTGGCTTAATTTACTGGGATTTCTTGTTGCTAATGAACTAATTGGACACGTTCGTGTATGTTGGTACTGAAGTGAGAGCATTCGTGATTTAAAATTAAATGCGAATAAATTTATAAACAAATAAACACTCGAGAGAATGTCGACCAACTCGTTTTGCGGCAACCAACGGCTTGCGGCCGTCAACGTTGCAGTGGCCCAAACTTTAGACCAAATTATAATCAAAGCGCTCGCAGCACTGCAACCAGAGCAATTTTGTTGGAAAATATGCTCGCGTGCATTCGCTCGCCGTTCGCCGATAGCTGCTGGCAAACAGCGGAAAAAGTTGAACCTATTTCCCCTGGGCTGCGCTGCGCTGCGTTCGTGGTATTGGTGTCGTATGTGTGTGTGTGTGTGTGTGACGCAAAACAAAACGCGCATCTTCCCCCGCCACGTCGCTGGCTGAGTGTTGGTTGACGTTGGGTTTTTTGGCTTGGCGCGCATCCTCTGTCGATTTGTTTGTGTTTACGTAGTGCAACAGAAAAAGTTGGTGCTGCAGTGCTGATGTCATTGCACTGCGGTGCAGCAGCAGCAGCTGTCGCTGCTAAAATGACACAGCTGCCAGCTGCCACTTGCGCGCATTGTGTATGAAAGTTGCAGCCGTTGCGTTGCGGTTGTGTGTGGCGCTGGCAGCGAAGGCAACTGCAGTATACCGCAGGGTTTTGCAGTTCGCTGCAAGGAAATTTAAAGCAATAAAGATTTGCGCATGAACAACAAATGTCACTAAATGTTGCTCAGATGGGCTGTTCAAGTCTGTTTATGACTTAGAAGAAGTTGTTTGTAAAACTTGAGTTTTAATCACATAAGTGTCCGTGAATCTGAAATTGAAATCTTC
Organism: Melieria omissa; assembly: GCA_963971225.1. Lineage (NCBI taxonomy): Eukaryota > Metazoa > Arthropoda > Insecta > Diptera > Ulidiidae > Melieria > Melieria omissa. Next base: position 116,133,696 of record OZ020268.1, read on the forward strand.
AACTAAATGGGACCTTTTGAGTAAAACTGAGTAGAGACAAGTTGTTTTATCCTTGGGAATATGAGCTTTGTATTTAAACTTAGTTCTGATTTAAACATTTTAGATCTAACTGGCTTAAGTGAGCTTTAAAAATGAACTCAAAGTTGCCATTGTCTAATAGAGAGAGTTGAATAAGTACCTCAGTACAAATATATAAGTGATCCTAACCTCTCTTTGCATTCTCTTAATTTAAGTTACTTAACTACTTGAAACTAAATTTGAGTGCCAACCTTTAGTTATTTTCATCAAATCTAAGTATTTTCTTGAAATTTGAGTATTATGCGTGTTTTAAAAACGTGGTTTGAGTAACGTTATTGCTTTGACCTCTATCCATTCTGACTTTATTTCAAAAAACTGTGTGTGTTTTGCAGTAAAACCAGGTTTGTTGAGTATTTAAACATTTGAGCTCAATCTAAACCTGACTTTGTTCCTGAAAAATTTGGGTTCTTGGTTTTTTAAAACTTAAATTAATCCACAATAAAGCCTGGCTTTGTTTTTCTCCATTAAGAATACATGTTTTAAAAACAAACCAGGTTTTATGAGTATTTTAAACACTTGAGCTCAGTGGAAGCTTTGTTTTCAAAATCTGCACTTTGGATTAAATCTGGATTTTGTATTTTAAACACTTGACCTCAACAAAAGCCTGGCTTTGTTTTCAAGACCTGTTTTCTCTATTGAATCTAGGTTTTTTGAGTACTTTAAACACTTGAGCTCATTTTAAGCCTGGCTTTGTTTTCAAAATCTGTGCTTTCCATGAAAACTAACTTTTGTATTTCAAAGACATGAGCTCAATATAAGCCTGGCTTTGTTTTCAAATTCTGTGATTTTCATAAAATCTAGGTTTTATGAATATTTCAAACACCAGAACTCAATCTAAGTTTAACTTTTTTCTCAAAATCTGTGATTTCTATTAAAACTTAATTTCGTAATTCAAGCAATTGAGCTCAGTCTAAGTCTGGATTTGTTTTCCAAATCCGTGTTCTTCATTAAATCTGGGTTTTATGAGTATTTCAAACACTAAAAATCAATCTAAGCCTAACCTTGTTTTCAAAATCATGTTTTGTTTCCAAAACGGAATTTTATAAAAACTTTAGTTCCTGTTCCATTAAAACTTAATCTCGGTCAAAGCCAAATTATGTTTCCATTTTTCCATTTCCATTTAATACAGGTTTTATGAGTTTATTAAACACTTGAGCTTAGTCTAAGCCCGGCTTTGTTGTACAAATCTGTGTTTTCCATTAAATCTGGGTTTTATGAATATTTTAAACACTTGAGCTTAGTCTAAGCCTGGCTTTGTTATCAAAATCAGTGATTTTTTTTAAAACTTAATTTTGTATTTTAAACACTTGAGTTCAGTCTAAGCTCAGTCTATGCCTGGCTTTGTTTTCAAAATCTTTGCTATTCATGAAAGCTATGTTTTATATTTCAAGCACTTGAGCTCAGTCTAAGCCTAGCTTTATTTTCAAATTTTGTGTTCTCCATTAAATCCAGGTTTTTTCAGTATTTGAAACACTTGAGCTCATTCTAAGTTTGGCTTTGTTTTTAAATCTGTGTTCTCTACGAAAACTAAGTTTTGTATTTCAAACACATGAGCTCAATACAAACCCGGCTTTGTTTCCAAAAACCCGTAGTTTTATAAAAAATTTGTTGATTTAATATCAATCTGAGCCTAATCAGGTTTCTCTCTTTCTTAATGAGTATTTTAATCATTTGAGCTCGGTCTGAGCTTAACTTTGTTCTCAAAATCTGTGATTTTCATCAAAACTTAATTTTGCATTTCAACAATTGAGTTCAATACAAGCCTGGCCTTGTTCCCAAAACCTGTATGTTTCATAAAAACTTGGGTTCTTAAACTTAATTTTGTAACATTTGACCTCAGTCTAAGCCTGACTTTGTTTTCCAATGCCGTGTTTTCATAAAAACTAAGTCTTGTATGATATATTAAAAAACGTGAGCCCAGTCTAAGCCTGACTATATTTTCAAATGCGGTGTTTATCTGAATACCTTTCCATGTGTCACACTCCAACAGTTAGGAAAAGATTCGAAAACTATTTCCTATATTTGCTTTGCTTCCCGATTATAACTTTCGCTATCACATACTGGGTTTATATATCTTAGAAAGTAAAAAGTATGTTATATATGTCATATATTTTTGATCCCCTCATTGGGATTATTGCTCTTCTCCAATAAAATGTCTAATCTTATTAAAAATTTATTAAGAAAATTTGTTCCTAAAAAGTTGTATTTCACATTGGCTGAACTTCAGTGCACATTTCACTAAAAGTGTCTGTGGTTCAAAACTAAAAAACCGTGCAAATTTTATTTACAATGTTTTATGCTTAATGCAGTAAGAATTTTCTTTCCATCAGTGACAAAATGCAAACTGCAGCTTATCATTTTTTTACGATTCCAAATGCTTCAAGCAACATCAGCAGCGGTTTGTGGTTTCATTTTTTCCCCAACTTTTTTGCTCCACTCACAATTGACGCAAATGTTTCATGCATCCTTCGTTGAGATGTGTGCACATCTAGTCACACATACATGCAAACATATTTACATATGTGTGACAGCGTAATTTCTGCGCAAGTAGGTAAAATGTGAGCTCGCAACGGCACCAGTTATAAAACTTGTGTAATTTATTGAATGACCATTGTTTGCAAGGAATTTAATAAAGGCGAACAAACAAAGGAATGAAGGAGAAAAAATGAAAATGCGTTGGGCGCTTGGTTGGCGGCGTGTTGTTGCAGCTGCTTGTGGCAGCGGCAATGAATGCATTTTTCGTGTAACAATGCAAGTTGCCGACAAAGCGGCCAAGCGACGACGAGAAAACACCACCAAAATCGATTTTGACAATAAAGTGAGATCTGCTTTTAGGCGAGACTAGTACAAGAATGGCGGCCTGGGTCGACCTGTCGCACTTACTGCGCTGCTCGTTATACATGTGTCTGTGTGTGTGAATGTGAGCGAGTTGGTTTGTGCGCACAGCTGGCGGCTCAAACCATACACACAGGTAGACACACACACACACAGCGTCAAATATGCAACCATAAGCCTATATGTACATAAGCAGACACATGTACAGACACCTGCAAGTTTGCCCAATGATTTTGCGTCTCACATCAAACCCACACACACACACACTTGCACTCTCATTTGACTCAAAGCCATTTGACGCAGCAGGCCGGCCAGCATTTAGACGGCAACATGAGGCAGACAGATAGATTTGTTTGGCATTAAATTCCACATTATTTATTGCTAATCACGAGCATATAATCCACTTAAATTGCCAACAATCAAATGAAGATGCAGCCCAAATGCAAGCGTTGCATATTTGGCTTTGTGCGTGTGTGAGTGGGTTCATTAGGATGCTGGTGGCAAGGCAAATGGAAGCCATCAGTTGCAGCGAGTGCTTGTGGCCAGCAGCCAAGTGGTGCACCGTGCAGTTGGAGAGACGTTTTTCCGGCATCGGCATCGAATCGGTTGGACAGGCCGCACCGAGCTATGTACTCTGGGCCGATTATTGGGCAAGCTTGGGGCGAGCACCGACAGCAGTTGCAGCGAACACTTTGGCACAGCTACAGCAGTCACACAGCAACACTGGAGCCAACAAGTGGCCGCATGAGCGATTAAAACTGTCGAATTGTGCTGCTGGCCGAGACGGCTTTATCTGCAGAAAGCGAGCGCAGACACGCATGGCGGAAAAATCCAACCATACCAACGCAGAGCGGAAATTATTTAGGAGAGATGTTGCAAAAATTGAAAAGTTTAACGGTAGATTATAGGCAGTCGACAATATCGAAAAAACAATAGTACGAGTAGAATAACGTGTCTAGAGCGTCCCGAAGTGTGCTTGATGGATTTCCTCGTTCCGGGCGACCATACATCAGTGTGACTGAAGAAAACATTGCAAAAGTTTAGAAAATTTTTCCTGCAGATTATCGTGTAAGCATTAGAGAGATGGCAGTCGATTTTGGTGTCTCAAGGTCGATGTTTTGTGTTAGAGCAATTGAAGCGCTACTTGTGCGCTAAATTCGTTGCAAAATGTTTGATGTCGTTAAAGAAATATGTTAACGACGGCATCATTACTGGATGTAATCAAATCTAACAAAAAATTATTGGAGCCTCTCAGAAGAACCAAAACCCATAACAGAGTTCATTGAAAATCAAGGCTTTGTTCATTGCATTTCTTGATTGCCGTGGTCTGAATTTCTTTCGTCAGGTATTTTGACAATTTTCGTTCGTCGCAAGAAGCCAACAATTTTTTACTTATTTATTTTTTATTTAAATCAACGTTCAACTTGATTCACGCGACATGTGTCCTTGTGATTTTTTTCTTATTCAATTTACCACTTTGCGGAAAGAATTTTGAAGCGATTGAGGCGATATACGCAAATTCGCAGAAGGCTTTTTTAAATCAGCCTATGACAAATTTTTTTTTCAAAATTGGATGTTGCATTGACTGCAATAAAAAAAAAAAATATCAGTGAGTAACACTGCACAACAAAATCAATTTTTTTTTAAATAACAAGGTTTTGACAACGAATTCTGGTAGAAGGGACTAAAAAAAATTATACGTGTATCGGCGTTTTAAAAGTTTACGTCTGCATTTTTTTCAGGGGGGTCAAAGTTTTCCCCTTTTCGCACATTATTGTGGAGAACTGACATACGAAAACCAGGTAACCTCACATTTTAAGTATAAGATGTGTTCAGCAATTTGATGTAAAACACTACGAAGAACATTTTTGTAGAGCATTTTAACCCTGTAGCTCCTATTTATATGGGTCAATTAGACCCTTTTTTTCTAAAATGCCAAAAGAGTCCTGTAAAACAGGACTTTTTAAGGACAAAATATACCACAAAAATATTCGCCATAAAATTCTACTATAGGTCTCTCAATACATCAAAGCTACAAATGTGTTTATGTGTTTATTTCGTCTTTATTCAAAATTGGTATATGCAAAGTTTTTAATTTTTTTTGTTTCGAGCAATTCAAAATCTTTTTGTTTTTTTCTTGTATTTCAGACTATAAATGGAACACATTCTTCTTCGAGAAGAAGAATTTGAATTGCTCGAAACAAAAAAATTAAAAACTTTGCATATACCAATTTTGATTAAAGACAAAGAAGAATATGTTCCATTCATAGTCTGAAATATAAGCAAAAAAAAAAGGAACATATAAAAGAGCAATAAGAGGCGCCTAATTTTTTAAGGAAAAAGTATGAAAAGTGATGAAAATGACTACATGACTACATTTTCGCTATTATTTCGATGCAAATGTGTATTTTGCCAAATAATTTGGCTGTGTTGTATTGCTTGATGTGTCGGCTTTTATTATATGTTTTTTTTTTTGAGCATCAAAGAAAACGCCTTAAAATTCCATATTTTTCGACTTTGAGGTCCAATGACTGCGGAATTTTAAAACTTATACAAATAAATTACTTCGAAAAAGAAGCCTTGTGATGTTACTAATGCAACGAGGTGAAAATCATGTCAATCGGGTTTTTGGGTTAGAAATTACGATCAAATATATGGAAAAAGTAGACGAAAAACTGAAAAAATTACACGGTACCTATATCTCACTAACTAGAGCTGCAAGAAAAATGCGAAGGATAGATTCGAAATCAGCGAACCCAAATTAGTAAGAAATAGTAGAAAAACTCCATGCAACAGAAAAAAAGTGTTGTTTTATTGTGTTGTGTAATTGAATCGTTGTCATTTTACTGAAAAATTTCAGTAATTTTTTAATCAGAAGACATAAATTACTTTTGGTAAAGACTTACTATTCCTTCTATATTTCTATATTCTATATTTGAAATTTCATGCTTCTTTCACTTATTTAAAATCAAATCAAAACATGTCTCGCTTTAAAACATTTTTGTTTATTAAACTCTGACAAAAACAACAAAACTATTTTGACTTTCAACATGTTGTCTATAAAGTCTTGACAGAAATTTATGCGGCTTGCAATAAAATTGCTTGCCATCTCTCATTATTATTTCCGAAATACAGTCAAAGCTGCTCATTAGTCGATTATAATTATATGTGATGTGAAATTTTCATTCAGCTGAGATCATTTAAATTACAAATTACACTAAATTATTGCAGTCTGGCCAATAAATTACCAGCGTGTGCATTTGTGTGTGTGTGTGTGTGTGTGTGTGTGTGTGAGTGCGTGTGGATTAAACATGGACAGCAGGTGTAGGCAGCCAAGCTTTTGTATGGCAAAGGCAATAAATTGCATCGATACATCATTTAATGCATAATCGCATAAACTCAGCTGTTTGTTGCGTAAGCCAAGTCACAAGCACTCAAATGCACTCAAACATACATATGTGCCATCACCAACACACGCCCAAGTGGCCATTTGCACTGCGCCAGCTGGCAACCGGGGCCCATGCAATGATGCTCGCATAATGGCCAAAGTAGCTGCGCGTATATGATGCAGAAATCCGCATCAAGTCAATGGGCTCTAAATAAGCTGCTAATAACGGTAGCAGCAGCAACAACAACAATAACAATAACACAAGAGTTGAACAAATAAACAAACAAACAAACAAACAAACAAACGAAGAGAAGCAGCAAGCAGCCACAATTTGCTTTTCAATAATATTCGATAATATGTGAAAGCAAAGCAATAACAAAAATAAAAACCAACCAGTCAGTACAATAACAACAACAACAATGGCTTAAACATACTAAAGTGCACGTGTTGGTAAAGTGTGTGGGTGTTGGTGTATTTGTGTGCCGCTTGGTTTTGCTGTTACCCGTAATAAATTATTTGCATGTGTGAAGTTGGCTGCGTGTCGAAGTTTCTGTGTGTGTGTGCGTATTGCACCCTAGCAATACTCAGCTTGTTGGCATTAGTGTTGTGAGTGTTTAAATCATTAACAGCGAAATAACAGCGGCAGGTAATCAACAACAACAACAATTACAACTAAATATCCACAAACAATGCGCGGTTGTTGTGGAGCTCAGTAATAGTTCGCAGATCAGACAAAAGCATCAAAACACAATGGTGGCATCAAAACCAATCAGCATGGTGGCTTGGCAACTCACTCATCGACACACACACACATTCACACCCACTCACATACATCCGCTCGTATTAACACACGTGCGGCGCGTAAAATGCATTCAACATTCAACGCTAATACTATGTGCAATAGCATACATTTAGGCGCCACAATGACAATGAAGTGTGCGCTGCTGATCCGTGCCAACAAAAGCAAAGTCAAGTGTGCATTTACGGGCTGATGTTCTTATGTGTGTGTGTGTGTGTAGGAAAGCTGCACTTGTGCCATTAGAAAGGAATTTTGCCAAATGTCGGCTGCACTGAGCTTAAGCTTTCTTGCTCACATTGGCACCGCAGTCCGAGCGTCCTGGCCGTTGTAATTTACTGCAATTAATTACATACATGCACAAGCAAAATAAGCTTTTAAATTAACTCAATGCATTCATATGAAAGTTGGAACTATCCGCCTTCAATGTGAAACGCCACACAATGACGAAGGTGGAGTTAATTTTAATTAGTAAGGAAAGCAGATATGATTTTAAGGAACCACTTGACATTGATTGAGAAATGTTAATGTTTTTGAATTTGAAAAAAAATGCTATAAATAATGAGATAATTTATAATATTTATATGATATGAATAAATTGAGAAAATGTAAAGTTTTTAAAAACACAAAACGCTTTCTGAATTCACTCTTCCCAAGAAAACTAAGGGTTTGCTTTCCTCTGCAGTCCTTGACACACTTTTTCTGGAACTGAAAATTTACTTTTACAGTTTAAAACAGCTTCTAGTTGTAACAATTTTAAATAAAACACCTTCAGAGGTTAGACACCCTTTGACGAACGTCGAGGTTTCCTGAGATTTTGGCATGTTAACAGTTTGTTTTACATGATTGGATGGATTTTTTACTTCAAACTTAAACCAGTAAAACCACATCAAATGAGAAATAATTCAACACGTAGGTACATATTTTGAATGTTTTCGAAAATAAGATTTTGGCGGTGTGAAAGTGTAATAAATTTTGTATGGAAAATATATGAAAAAGCAGGAATGAATGACCCAATTGACTTTAAACTTGGTGAAAGTACTTCAAATGAGAGATAACTTAACATGTGATTTTCACTTTCTGGAAAATCAAAATGAGTTGAGATCAGTTAAAGGTAAACAATGAGTTAAAAGTTTGAATGGAGAAACATGGTTTTATAAGGTTTTTGATTTGAAACTTAGTAAAACCACTCTAAATAAAAATTAATTTAATATGTGGATTTTAATCTGAAGATGTCAACGATGGGTTAATAATAAAATATCTTCTATATTGGCAGTAAGCTCAAGGTATTTTCGCCAACATCACAATACAGCAATAGTGAAATATAAGCGAGAAAGCGTATAAACGAATGTACCTTGACAGCTGTCAAAAGTGGTAAAATGGCAGGTGCGTTGAAGCGGGAAAAAAATTTACTGGAAAAAAAAGAAAAATTTTTCGAAATTAACTGACATTTCTTAAACCGCCCCTGGAGCAGTTTGACAGTTGTTCATGTGTAGAAGTGCTCATGTATACACGTATAGAAATACATTCACAAAATTTTGTGTTTTCAGTCTCATCGCTTGTTTCCCTTTGATTTCCGAATGAAAACACATTGTGAAGCTAGGTTGCTGCCAATATAGAAGTACTACATATAAGGGGGCGATGCTGGAAGTTTCGAGAATGAGTTACAGGCGACCAAGTACCTATAAAAGGCAGTCGGGTATAGTGCAGTCAGTCAGTTTGATTTTGCCAAGCAACAGTGTGAAGCGAAAAAGGAAAAATTTAGTAAAAGTAAACGTAAAGTGCAGAAAGTAAAGTGAAAGTGCAGACTTTAAGAGTGAAGACTCTCGAAAAATGTAATTAAAATTACTACAGCGGTAAGCTGCATCAAAGACTTTCATTGTTGTTTATTTTGGCACAATCCAGCGATACAATCTACGCCTGGGTTGGCCTGTAAACTAACTTTCGTAGCAATACCTATAAATTGCCAGTACTTTAACTTGAAAACGCTATAGTTTTCAATACTTTTTGTTTAAGAAACAATATACTTTGAATTTATTTTACTTCTACTAAATTTTTTTGGGTTTTTGTAATTGTACGACTACAAAAACAAAAATTGAATCTAATAAATCAAAAATATTGTGGTTTCCAAAAAACCCGCGGAGTTTCTCAACGAATATGTAATTATTTTTTTCGGGTCATCTCTTGTAGGGATTTTACAGGGTCTTAAAGTTACAAGCTACACCCCAATTAAGAAAATTAATTTAAATGGTCGAACTCATCCTAGTCTAACAACATTGGTATCAAAAGAAAGAAAAGTATATCTCCAACTCAAATCAAATACTTTTTTTAAATTATCCTGGCGGAAGGATATAAAAATGTCCTTTTAAAAATGTATCTTTTTTATCCTGGAAGTTTTTTTTTACAAAAAAATGTGAACAAACTATATTACAAAACTCTTACCAAACCAAAACAAGCCTATATCTCAAGGTAAATTTGACTGGAATATTTGGATGGGGGGCAAACAATTAGAGCGAGGGAAAGAGAAAACAATTTTTTAAAGTGTGTGTCAAGCATTACCGGAGAATTGAACCCACAATCTTTGGGATTGGACTCAAATTACATTGACGTTGTGCTATCCAGGCGGCTTTCGGAAACGCATATGTGACATTTCTCCTTTCCGTTTGCCTTCCCTTTGTCTGTTCATTTACTATAATCCAACATTCATTGTAGCAACTTTGCAGTTTCCAGATTATTTTTTGTGCAGTTTGTAGTCTCAAATACATTCTATACTTTACTAATACAGCTAACCACTACAATTATTTATTATAGAACACTTCAAAGGAAAATCTTTACTTACTATAATCCTGCTTCGAGACAACAGCTGTTGTTTTCAGCAACAACATCCGGCAGTGCACACTGTCAGTACTCATTGAATTTTGTCACTTTGCGCATATTTAGTGTCATTAAAGTTATCTTTGTTTTGCAGATTTTCGTGGTTGCAAAAGTTTTCGCACCTTTGTGACAGTTTTGCGGTACTAACAAGCACTCGAAAATACACACATCCATGCAATATACCACAAAAGCCGACCTGCGTACGCACACACACACATACAGACAGAAACTTGTGAGCATCCCTGACGTTGGCGTTTATCATTTATTAAGTCTTAAATGTGTGACACAAAGTTTTCATAATTAATTTTGTTATACATGTAAACCACATACCTACATGAACACATATTACCACAAACACACACATAAACATACACACACACACATGCATAACGTGGGCACATTATCACACGCATAATTGCTTCAAAAGGTCTCATTAAATGCGTTGACTTTGCTTCTCTGTTTGTAGTTGTGCGGAAGTGTGTCTGTGGCTGTGATTGTGCTGTGTGCTTTCGTGTGCGAGTGTCTGTGTGTGTGCATGTTGGTATATTGAAAATGACGTATTCATAAGTATTTACTTAGTTATAATAATGCGACTCACACTTATTAGTTGCTGCCTGCTGCGGTCGACTGTGTGTGCGCGCACGTGTGTGTGTGTCTCTGTCTCCGTCTGCGTCTCCGTCTGCGTTTGTATGTCTTCTATATGCGTTGTGATTACTTGTTGGCTTTTCTATTGCTTTATTTTGCTCTTTGCGCGGCCTGAAAGTAATTAATTGTATTGTTGAGCTGTGCGCGCTCTGTCGGATGTGGAAAATTGTAGCACGAATGCGTACAAAGATTTGGCTCCATTCATTTTGCTATCAGCAATTTGACGAAAGTGTAATAATAAAGCAGCTAAGCTATGAAAATATTAAAGTTGATTGAATTATCGAGATTGTCTGGGAGATGATTTAATTCTTAGAAATTTGTAGAAATTTTTAATAATCAAATTGTTCAACTTTTCTTCATTCCGAATGGCTCAGATTTTAGTTAGTAATAATTTTTAGATATTCAGATATTTTAGATTTTCGGCATTGGATTTGAAAATCTATTTAATAGCAAACGGTCAATTATACACTTTAGATATTCAGATATTCCAGACTTAAGGCATTTGATCGGGATTTATATTTAATAGCAAATGGTCAGGTATGGCAGCAGTCTTTCAGAGTTGGAGATCGACGGTAGGGAAAGAGGGTTTAATGGGAAGAAACATTTGGAAGCAAGAATTGGTGGTGGTTGATCCTGCATTTTATACGTCTGGGAGCCACCTAAGATCAGTGGGAGCTCATTTTATAAAAAAAATAATCAATATTTATGTGAGGCCTCTTAATAGTTGGAGATAGCGGGTTAATATGTTTGAAAGGAGCGTTGAGAAGGGAAAATTAATGAGGCTTCGTCATAGGCTTTAACCCTCTAACAGAAACTTTTGAGAGGATGTAAAGCAATTAGTTGAATTTTTTTATTTTATTTTATTTTATTTTATTTTATTTTATTTTATTTTATTTTATTTTATTTTGTTTTATTTTAATTTATTTCATTTTATTTTAATTTATTTCATTTTATTTTATTTTATTGTATTTTCTTTTATTTTATTTTATTTTATTTTATTTTATTTTATTTTATTTTATTTTATTTTATTTTATTTTATTTTATTTTATTTTATTTTATTTTAGTTTATATTATCTTATTTTATTTTTATATATCACAAGTAAAAATAAAAATTCCCTCAGCTTGAGAATTCAATTGAGTTAAATTTTTGTTGTATTTAAATAAATAAATAAATAAATAAAATAAAGCAATTCTAGTAATTAGCAAAACTAGTTATTTTCACTGTGGACCACTTAAATTTATGTCTTCATACGATTTCATCTATATGTGTATTGAACAGAATAAGTTCTATTTGACTGTTCTAACCACACATAACACTAACACAGACTAACTGATATAGCAGATATCTGTAAGTGGAGCGCCATCAAACTGTTTCTAATTAATCGAACGTGTCATAAAACAGCAGGCAGAACTCCCGATTTACCCTCAAGAAAAACAATGCACACACCAAATGATGGCAAAGACATAACAACAAAATCATCGACATTGTCATTCGGAACACGCCAAAGTAATTTCGACAGACAACGGGCAACACACACACACACTTTTGTGTAGTTGGCAGGCAAAAAGCAGGAACGGCAACGACAGCCGTAAACCTGATTCACTTCCAGCCGAATTGCGAGAGCACTCAAACGGAAGTGAATTTGCTGTGCCTTGATTTGGCACAGATTGACATGAATAGTTATGTGAGGGCGGCGCACGCGGCGAAGTAACAGAGAACTTAAATGCAGACACACATGAAGCGAAATAAAAAGCACGAGGCAGAGACAAAAGCCAGCGACATGAGTGCAATTAATAATAAGAACCAACACATTCGCCGCAGCCTTGTTACGGCTGCTTGTGTGTCGAATGACAGACGGACAGTCAGACGAGACCTGCGGCTTCGACGAAAAGAGCAACAAGCACGACATCAGCGACATTGCTGCCCAATCATTTGGAAACGATAAATTGCGCTGGTTAATGTGCAGCGCCCTCTGTTGTACATAATTTTTATGGTCCACCCCAATGCAATGCTGCCGCCCAGTAGCAAGAACAACAACAACAACTTCAACGCAGACAACGACTTTACTTCAATTCACTCCATTTGAGTCGAGTTGAGTTGAGTTGAATTGCGCTGGTCGTTTGAATTGGTTTGGCTGTTCGATCGGCGATTCCACCCCTCCCCGCCCACGTTAACATCTCGTACGATGTTATTGAAAAGGAAGCACTAATAGCCGCTTGATGCCACACTGTGGTAAGGCAGTGTGGAAAGCGACAACTAAGCGTTCGGGTCCAGTGTCAAAGCGGCAAACTTTGATTTACTCGCCGTTTGCCATTTCATGCCAGCCGCCTGGTTGTCGGCAATCTGTCTTGTCCGGACTTGGCCGCATATGGCGCAGTGTTGTCCAATATGTGTACAACAACAACAAACAATGTGCTGTGTCTTTTCAGTTGGCATAGCACACTTTGTCACGTAGACGGAAATTGCTTTGGAATGTCATAATTTAGTTCATTAACTTTTCAATCGCTGCTTGACGCGTGCTGCATGCTTGAAACAGTTCGCAGGCGATTCAGAGTCAATTTCGAAGGCGCGTTTTTCAATGTTTGGTATAGTTGCTGTTGCCGATTCGGAATCTATACAGCAACAATTTATATGAGTTGCTTTTCTAAAATTAATTCAAAGTTTTGTATGTTTGGCTTCACTTTGACTAACTCTCGATTGTTTTGTTTGGATTTTATTAGTTCTTGGAAGTGGTTATTCCTCAATCTTTTTGATGAGTAACAACGGAATTTTAAAAATTATAAGGTTTGAAAATTGTGTAGAATCATCAAAAAGTGGAATACTTGGAACTAGAAAACTTAACATAGATCTTCCTTTGTGAGAAGCCAATCCCATTCAATGCTGTAAATTCATTCAATTAAATTGCCCGAAAGGCGACTGGTAAAAAGTTAGAGACTCCACTCATTATGTAATCATAAGCTCGTCCTTTTTCTTTCAAGTCATTGGTTCGGCCGTGTTTTGAAATTTTCTCATGGTGAAAAATGATGATATGCTTTAGGAAGAACTCTCTCAACAAATATATTCATCCCTGTAGACAGTACTGAACACTGTTGGCACTCTTCTGTAACTTAGGTTTATAGATGACAAATCATTATGTAAGATATTGAGATCGACTTGATAAATAACCTTTGATCGTAAAGTTCTACGTATTAGCTTTGGTGTCCTCTACGGAATTTAAATATAGAGGAAATTATACAATCATGAACTATGAAGTTTGTACAGATGACCTGATATTGAAGAAATAATAAAAGTGAACAAACTGCAATGGGATGGTCACCTTATTGGGACAAAGAAGAATTATATAGCAAAGAAAATTCTAAGTAATACCACAGCAGTTGAAACAGAGGCAAACTCAAACTTCGATGATGGATCAGTATGTTAAAATTCTGGTGCTATGACGTTGGACTTAACTTAGGTTAGACTACCGTAGGTTAGGTTAGGATGGAAAGACGACCTTCTGCATGAAAGTACACTTAAGCACTTATGCGTGGCTCATTGTGAGATAGAGACAATAATATCTGTAGGTTCCAATTGTAGCAAGTGAAGACCTATTCTGGGCTGTTCGATTTTTATACGAATTTTGTTCCTGAGATTCAGACTTTCAATCTATTGGCTATGTCAATCGATTGAAGGTCTGTCGGAGTTGGTGATTGGTCCATCGTCAGCAGTCCTGGGTGATGATGCTGCAATATGTCGGAGGACACCTCCGTAAGTAGAAGTTTATTACTGGGTTGTATGGGTTGTAAAGACCGCCATCTGTGCATCAGTTGCTTCTAAGTAGAAGGTGTTGTTGGAAAACTAAAGGTTGGTGTCTTTGACGAGCTGGATAATGTATGCGCTGCGATAGATTTTCCATTAATCCATTGATTCCTAACACTTCTAGTGGAGTTGTTGTTGAACTAGTAGGGCTTGTAGATGTAAAAATCAACTGCGTGGTACTCATCATATCTAATTGCAGTAGAAAGTAAAGGAGCGTGTTCAAAGGCAAAGGATTTGGCTGCGTAATGCCGAAGCAGTGGCGCAGCTAAGGGAGGGGAAGGGGCTGGAAACGTTGGTTTTAAAAATTCCAATAGCCTATCATAAATCAATATAATTGTAATGCCTTCGCATGTTACATTGCCACACTAGTAAAAGGATTTTTGTATCTTTAAACTATTTCAAATGCTTAGCATACTTCAAAGATCACAAACTTGAACCGTTGCGTTTCAAATGCGTTTTCAAATGTTTACTATCTGATTAGAGTTTTATGTATTTTTCTAATGACTGATCAGCAACGAATGAAAGTTCGTTTTATCTTTAACCCTTTCAACCTCAAAGTTGACTGAGAGCAACTTCACCTATTTGTCATCTTATAGGAAAAGCTACGATTGATTTATGGGTTTAATTTAAGTAAGCAACAACAAATTAATATTTTTAGAAGTGAGTTCAAAGCAAATTAAAAATATTTTACTGTTATTCCCAAAATAAATTCCAATAATTTGCATCCTTTTTCGATGCTCATCTTTGTGCCAATGACACAAATATACTTTTACTTCAGACGCAATAACTTCGTTTTCAATAATAAAAATGTTATGAAATTTTGACAGAAAATTGAAGAACAATGAAACTATGCAACGCGTTAATTTACAATTTCAAAAATTTCTTTTTGCTCTGAAACGCAACTTGTGAAAATTGGCCACTACACAGATTTCATTTAGAGTTCTCATCTTTAAGAAATCTAAACTAAGAAAATGTCTTAATTAGAAATTGACTTAATTAGAAATTTAATTAAAAAAATAATTAATTTTAAGAGAAAAGTTTCAAGTGCTCATATTTTCACAGCACTTAATATAGAAAAGTCAGTAGTACTTATATTGCTTAATGAATATTTATTGCAGCATTCAAAATGTTCACACAAACCTTTGCTCACATTTCAACCAACTTGTTTTTTATATTTTTCTACTCCATCATTTTATTGCTTTAGGGACATTTGTCGTCGTCGGAAAGTGTTGCAATTTCCCTCCTTTTGTGCGGTCATTTGTGTAAGTGCCCAGTTATCGAACGTCGGTCGGTTTTCTCGTTCGTTTCACGCATTGAACCAATCGAGTCCCATTTGTGTCGTTGCCGTTGCTGCCAATGAATGAGTTAAATACAAATTGATATTGAATAAACACAAATGAATCAATGAATGAATGAATAAGTGTAGTTATAACAACAACAACAACAACAACGACTGTCACAACAATAGCAACAAATGCATGGAGCATGATTTAAGCGTTACAAGTGTATCGCATTACGCGCTGTGTGGCGCCCGATTTCGGTCTCAGACTTCACGGTTTCGGCGCTTCTGGTACTTCACTTACCACTTTACTTATTATTGACAGACAATTTATTGCTTACTTTTTGTTGATTGTTGTTGTATTTGTTGTTATTTTCTGGCGCTTGTTGCTGTCAATATTGTGGTTGCTATATTTGTTGTTGTTTGTATTGTGTGCGTATTATTTTGAGCGTTTGTTATTGTGCTGTGCTGTTGTTGTTGTTGTTGTGCGCGTAAGCAGAAAAAGCGGATTTTTGTGTTTGGCTTTTTTCCATTGTGCGCTCCGCATCACGGCGGCTTATGTGCTCATACGATTACATGCATACGTACATATGTATGTATACATATGGAAGTAAGTATAAATATAGACACATGTATGTGTGTGTGCTTGTATGAGTACGATTTGCGAATTTGTACTTCCGTCGCTGCCATAATTCACTTCCGTTTCCTGCCCTTTTTTTCTTCTTATTTTTCTTCAATCCATATAACGTTGCTCTTCTTCCTTGTTGTGTTGCGGCAATGCCGTACAGCGCTTTCCTTTCAATGTTATTTTAAGCGTTTCTGCTTTGTTGTTGTTGTATTTATGGTATTTTTCGCAGACAATCAGCGCCCAATATTCCACATATGCCGATGCCGCACAACCGACACATAGCGCTCGCATTTATTTCACAGCTAATATAATTTATTTGATTTGCTCATGTCTTCGCTTTTCAGTTGTTGTTGTTGATATGGTACAGCAGCTGGCAGCAACGCCACATACGATTTACGCCAAATGTTGTTTATTTTGCTACCAAGTTATCGTTCACGTCGCTAGTGTTGTTGTTGTTGCTTTTAGCGCTTCTTGTTCCTGTTGTGTTTTTTTCATTGTTTGCTCTTCATTTTTGTTGTCATTGTAAGCGCTTACCAATCCAGTATATCGCATCCCAATCAGATTAGGCGCCCCATCCCCCGCCACGTCGTCACATCGCCCTGTCAACTACACCTCGAAAGCGATACCGAAAATGAATTGGCACCAAATTGAATAAACTTGCAGCGCGCCACCTGCCACATAGGCGCGAGGGCTCACACACACTCACACTCAAGCACACATTCACTTACATCCGTTTGCCTGTCAACCAGCAGCAACACAAACACAAACAACTAACGTTCGCTATACGCGCCAGTCCATGCGGCTGTCCGTGCGCGCTGCCTCCATTTGTCTGCGTGCGAAGCGTTGTTGCGTGAAGGAATTTGCGGTATGCGGCATTTTATGCGATTTGCTGCCCGGCTCCGCTGTGCGCTGTGTGCTGTGCCCGGGGGAGGGGCCGCGTATTGCTTGCGGCCGTGTTGCGTTATTGCCAGCGCTGTCGTTGGCGCTGTGCGTCGCTCGCTATCTTGAGAACACCACCAAAAATATTTACAGCAAATTTGACAAACATTTGTGAGTGCCCCCGGGGAATGGTGCCGCAGCGCGTTCGTGTAATGTGAGCGTTTTTGAGGGCGCCAAATCGAGGTGGGGTTGCACGTTGCAGCGTTGAATGGACGCATTGATGGCGCGCGCCTTGGCGTGTAAATTAAGTTGCGTTGATTAACAGCGTCGGAATGTCGGTGGCTGGCCTGGTTGCGTTAGATTGTTGGTTGAATGGATACAAAAGGCGCACTGGCTGCCGAACTGGTGGTTTAACTGTTGCGGCTTGTAGTTGTTGTAATCGTAGCACGTGGCACGTAGTCAATTGGGAAAAGTGAGTTGTTATTAAAAATTACTCAATCGAGTTAGATGAACTGTTTTGGAAGATTGTTCCTTGTTAAACAACAATTGGTTGTGGTGTTGGTGGCGAGACGAGAAATCTTTAATTGTTTTCAAATGCAAAATTAATATTCATTTGAAATTTTACTTCCAGTCTGACCTTTTCCCATTTCTGTATTTCGATAAATAAAGTTTAACTTTTATCAGTTATCTCAATTGTTTTTATTACTCAGTAGTGCCAAAGAAAATTTAGGTTCGTTTTATATTCTTTTTTCATACTTAGTGTCTATTGGTACCGTTTGTAACTCTATTACAGGTACATCGCTCTATCCATTGGCCCACTTTGTCTAATTTTTTTCTTCCAACTTACTTGACCGTAACTTGCCAAACTTGCCGCTTGAGATACTTACCAAATTTTTCTCGTCTCAAATCCTTACTTGTTCTAACTTGGCACTTTACTAAACTTAAGCTCAATTTTCTTTATGGCACTTAACCTCACATCATCTCATCCTACCATTCTATTTCTCTTCAGTCCTCCGACTTTCCCTCCGGATGATACTATTTGTAACTGCCGTATCGCTAAAACCGCTTCACTTCATCTTATATCCTTTCAACTTACTTGGCCTTATCTCGCTACACTTTTTTCCATTGTGTTTCAACTCACCTAACCTAACTTAATACTTCAACGGATCTTGACTCATCTTACTTGATTGCACTTCACTTCAGCTCAAAGCCTAATCAAATCTCATTACCCCACGACATCTTGTCTCAATTCTACTCACCTCATTTGATATCGCCTATCATTCTCACTTCTTCCAACTGCACTTCAACTCAATTTACTTCCCCTAATCTTCCTTTTTGCTTCACTTCTTGCACTTTTCTTATTCCTTTCAATACGCCGATTGAAAATGTTCTCTCCTTTTCATCTCACCTCACCTAACTTAATACTTCAGTGGACTGTAACTCCTTTCACTTTATCGCACTTCATTTCAACTCATAGCCTAACCACATCTCATTACCCCACTTCATCTTGTCACACCTCACTTTACCACAATCATCATTTTAACCACATTTCAATCTCAACAATTCTCACCTCATTTACCAATTTTATTTTTTCGCTTTATTCCTTGTACTTTCCATCTTCCTCTCAATACGCCGATTGATAATGTTCTCTCCTTCTCATCTCATCTAACCTAACTTAATACTTCATTGGACTTCAACTGATTTCATTTTATCGCAGTTCATTTTAGCTCATAACCTAACAAAATTTCATTACCCCACTAAATCTTGTCTCACCTTACTTAACCACAATCATTATTTTTACCACATTTCAATCTCAACTCCACTCACCTCAATTGATATTGCCTCTCATTCTCACTTCTTCCAACTGCACTTCAACTCAATTAACCTCCACCCAAACTTAGTTTTTCCCTTCTCTCCTCACACTTTCCTTCTTACTCTCAATACGCCGATTGATAATGTTCCCTCTTTTCATCTCATCTAACCTAGTTTAATCTGAACTTATCTAATCAAATCTTAATCTCAACTTCACTGGACTTCAACTGATATTTATCGCACTTTACTTTAGCTCATAACCTAACTAAATCTCCTTACCCCACTGCATCTTGTCTCACCTTACTCTCTCAACTCTACTCACCTTATTTTATTTCGCCTCTTTTCTTATATGATTACTTTTTCTTACTTAGAACTCGGTTTTCAGTTATACGATACTTTGCCGCATTTGAGCTCACTTGACCTTGCTTTTTCTTTTAACTCCTAACACTTTTCTTCTTCTTTTCAACACTCTTTATTCTCAACTACAACTCTTACAGCAACTGACTTAACATGTCTCATGCACAATGGCCACAGTTGGTTACTTTTAACCAAAATATGTTAATCTTTTGCGCTTACATGGTTACCTGTTTTGGTTTTTGGACAAACATATTCATGATGATGTGAGCTTTAGTAATTTTTGAGTTTTCTTTCTCAAAAGTTTTTGCACAACTAAAAGAAAAACCTTGTCAGATGAGGAAAGGAAGATTGGCCGAAATTGAATTACATTCTTCCGCCAAATTAAAATTGTTTTTCTTTTTTCGGTGTTAGCAGCAACGGAGTCTTGAACCTAGGTTCGAGCGTCGTATTTGACTCGCGGCCCAACGCACTAGCCAGCTGAGCTACGGCGGCGGCTTACATTTTGCTTACTGTCAAAAAAAAGTCTGGTAAGCAAAGTTGTCGAGGGGCCACTGTCATCTCATTCAAAAAGGACTTAGGTTATCTCATTTCAATTCAACTCAACTCAACTCAAGTCAAGTCAAGTCACATCTTCTTCTTAGACTCTACCATAACAACTCCTCGTGTCTCCATTCAATCTGACTCCTTCTTCCTTACTCATTACATTTCCATCTCCACTATAAACGTTTACCTTCGTAACTTCGATATCTGCTTCAATTAAGTTCTCTAACCACTTACTGACATATCTATTCATGTATCCAAATCCTTTTGTGTTCAAGTCAGTAACTTTATATCTCTCTGCACATATCGCTTTCCTTCTTAAATATTTGTCAATTTAGTGAAGTGAACAAATACACAGAAACATCAACCTTTTTTCATTCAAATCCTTACATTCCTCTTTCTTTGTTTGTTTCTTGCACTTATGCAGGTACGAGTATGTGCACTTGTTAAGTCTGTGCATTGCGGTTAAGTGACACTTTAAAAGCCAAGCCGCAATTTTTGCTCGCCAGCCACCCTCGAGTGTAGACTTTTTCACCACCACTGCCACCGACACCAGCTCCCAGCGCCACTTTAAAGCTAAACCTCACCACAAACCACGAAGACGCCTGTGCCATTGATTAACACTTTAAATGCACAAATAAGCCGACTTAAGTCCTTTTTGAATGTCTGCCGGTAATTGATACCCACAACAATTGATACCCGAGACAACAACTGAACATGACAGCACAAGCAAAACGAGGAGGAAACGCAATCGATGTTGCAAATACTTTAGTCATCGGTCGGTCGGCCAGTGCTTTGGTGGCAATGGGAAGCCCGACAACTCGCAACAAAATCCGTTTTAAGTAAACGTTTGTGCATAATTGATTGATTTTACAAATTGATTTCAAGTGAACTCGCAAACTACTGAAACCAGTTCAAGGCGAAGGCAAAGACGACAGAGACGCAGTAACGCAGTGCTTGCAACTCGATGTTGTAACAACGGCAACAATATCGAAATAAAATGCGTTACGTACGGGCCATGCTTTTCATAAATAAATTAGCAGCCTTTTAGGCGCTGCGCCAGAGAGTGAGACATGCAAAGTTGGAGAGCGGCCGAGAAACTGAAAGCATTTGCCACTTGTAGCATTTGCAATGGCCGCACAAAATCTGCTTTAAAATTTACTTTGTTGTTGTTTTGTTTGAAAAGTATTTGGATGTTCTTTGAAAAAGTTTGCTCCTAGTTGGGCGCTTATGTTGTTGTGGTTTGTTTTTTTTGTTTGCTTTATGCGCTTTTTTCTTCCGAACTAAATGCGTAAAAAAATGATATCCTTTTTCGGTGGGTCGGTTGCAGCTCTTTAAAAGGTTTTTCGTTAATATTGAATTTTGTTGTTATGCTGTGATTTGTATTAATGTCAGCCGGTCAGCTGTGTTTATGTATTTGTATTTGTGTGTATTTTGCCGACCTACATCTATGGGCTTTGATCTTCTGCCGATTTAATCGATTAGGATTGTTGCAAAAATGTTCGCTGTCGGCGTAGTGGAAGCGGCAAGTTTTGACCGGTGCGTTAGACCGAAACGACTTTTAGGTATTTGCACTTGGGACCACGAATGGGAGGGGGGATTTGATATAAAGGTCGATTGGCCATTTGTACTAACAAAGTTGGCGTTGATTTGTTTGTAGGAAAAGACAACTACCGGTTTTTCATACATCAAATGTGATATTTTTTTTCTGCAAGATTGTAAAAAACTTCAAATTTTTAGTGTTTGAATTAGATAGAAATTTAAAGCATAATTTTATAATTTAATTTATTTATTTATTAATATCATAAAAAACCCTGATTTGTTTGCAGGAAAACAAATCTACCGGTTTTTCATACATCAAATGCAATTTATTTCGGCAAAATTGTAAAAACTTCAAATTTTTAGTGTTCAAATTACATCAAAATTTAAAGCATAATTTCATATTTTCAACTTTTTTGTAAATTTGTAATATAAAAGTTCATACTTTAATCTCACCTCACACTAACATTAAAGTTTAGCTGTCTATGTTTTCACTTTTCTGTTAAGCGTTCAAGTCATTTAAATTCTGCTCGCTTCGTCGGTGCTTGTAGATTGATTGTTGCTTACAAATATCACTTTGTTGAGGTTGTATGCTTTTTTTTGACTGTACTCCAACTTTTTTTTTAGCTTGTTAGCTGGAAAATCACAAAACAAAAACAATTGCAACTTTGCAACATTGATGGATGAAAGTCGTCGACAGAGCGTGAGAAAGTTGTTTTGCAGTTACAGAGAAGATCGATTCGACTGGCACAAAGTCTAAGCTGCTTCAAAAAGCTAAAAAGGAAGTGGGCTACAAAATATTGGAAACACTGACAATGCAAGTCTTTGATGAGCTCGAGCGCGTAGCCACAGCGACAGTGACGGATATGTATGGAGAAAGAGAGAAAGAGAGAGTGGGTTATAGAGAGGCCGTTCGAATTGAAGGGTGTTTAAGGCATTCAAACCGCTAACTAAAGCAAGTTGTACAATTTTGTTTAAGACATTTTGCAGTTAATGAAAAATTAGTCCTATCCAATTGAAGTTGTTGGCCTACATATGCCTAATTTTTTGAGAAAAATTATGTCAAAATCTCAATGGCCAAATCTCTATATCAATCAAAGTACTCGCAACTAATCTAATCTCTAGAAGCAAGTTAGAACTGCTGAAGTTTATAAAGAAACAGTGATATTATGCATTGATATGAACCAAGTTTGGATCAAAGGAGGCAAAGTCTCTTTTTTTGTAGACTCTCTGATCATCTCACGAAAGTACAGCACTTCTCCATAATTTGAATACACAGAAATGATTTCTGACAGTGTTAAAAAAACTTATTGCAAGCCATCACAAGAAAACAGAAGTTGTGTTTTTAAGTTTTGTTCTTTGTAGTTCAATTGAAGTCCTGATTATGGATGCTCTGAATTTGTTCAGTTTGATGGTTTGATGGTATAAAAATAAAAGAAGCGCTATATATTTTGAAGAAAAATTAAGTTAGGGTACAGTAGAACATTAGAGAGCTTTTACTGATCAATTCAAGTGTAGAATGTTTCAAATCCAACTGACTTGCTGAAGACCACAACTTGAAGTCCTAATTGGAGAGCCATCACTGTTGTGATACATTATCTTTCAATGAAAAATAAAATAATTAAAATAAATTAAGCCAAAACAATTTCCTCAGCATCTTTGATATAGATGAATTCAAATCAACAGTTAAAAACTTCTCCTTTAAAACAGTGTCTCCGTGTTGATACTGAAAGGATCTGAAAAGGCTCGCATTGATATCGATATCCCCTGAGCGTTGGCTCGTACTTTCATGAAACTTTTATACATACTTTAAAATCCTCAAACCTGTACCCTGGATTTCGGTTGCTCTTTGTGGATGATTTTTCAAGGCATTTTGTAAAACTCAGCTGAAAAAATTATTTCCAATGAATTAAGAGATCTCGTCGCTAATTTGAATATAAGTTGGCTAAATGAGAACTGTGGTTGTTCAGTCTCTAATCCCTGCCGGCTTCTCGGCTTCGGCCGTTTGTGTCGTTCAAAGTTTTTTGTATATTGTCCAACCGTGTTTTCTTTACCAGCACTGCGACGAATTTGCATAGCAGTTCAGTTTTTCGAAACTGTATTTCGGTTTATTGAGAAATACTTTATATTTTTTTTTAGGCGGAACGAATGCTGAACTGATTGAAAAACGTTAAACGTATCTCTTTATAAAATAAAAGAAAATCTTTTTAATAAATATATAATTTTTTTTTTTCATAAAAATTGTGTAATATTTGTATTTGGCTAAAATTCTTATAATTTAGATTTGCTCTTTGTGGATGAATGAATGAATGAATATTGTGCTGATTGAAAATCTTTAAATTCATCACTTTGTAAAAGAAAAACAAATCTTTTTAATAAATATTTATGTATTTTTATAAAAATTGTGTAATATTTTTTCGGACACAAATAAGATTTATTTATATTTAAATTTTATAATTTAAATTCATCACTTTATAAAAGAAAAACAAAACATTTTGATAAATATATAAATTTGTTTTGTATTAAAGTTTTGTAATATTTTTTCTAACACAAATGAATAAATCTAAAAATTTTATGATTAAGATTAATAAATGTTGTGCTGAAACCTGGAAACCTTTGAAATTCATCATTTAATAGAAGAAAACACAAATATTTTTTTATAAATATGTAATTTTTTTGCTTTGTAATATTTTTTCTAACACAAATATAAAAATCTTAAAATTTTATGATTAATAAAAAAATTAAATTAAATAAAATAATAATAAAAAATAATGATAATACTAAAAAATAATAAAATAAACAAATTTTGTGCTGAAAGAAAATCTTTAAATTCATTTCAGTTGTTTTTTATCAAAATGGTGTCAAATTTTTTGTAGCACAAATGAATAAATCTAAATATTGAAATATTGCTGATTGAAAACCTTTAAATTCATAATTTTATAGAAGAAAAACAAATATTTTTAATAAACATATAAATTGTTTTTGTATAAAAATTTTGTATTATTTTTTCTATCACAAATAAATAAATTTACTAATTTTATAAATTTTATAAGTTAGAAAATCCTTAAATTTATTACAGTATAAAAGAAAATTAATTCTTAATAAATATATTATTTTTTTTTGTTTTTATAAAAAATATTTTAATATTTTTTCTAGAATCAAAAATTAATTAAAAAATTTTACGTTTTAGATTTTAAGGCAGAATGAATGTTTTGTTGTTTGCAAATTATTGAATTCATCAGATTACAAAAAAAAAATGTTTTTCTTTGCACTAAATTTGAACACTATACGCTCCGACTTACCATCGAACGCAATAATCACTGAACCACGTTTGCCACACATGCAACTTACATATTTCAAAAGAGAATCCTTCGTTTCGACAAGTCCAATACATCGCTTGCCCGAACCCATACTTATGGCTATGATTATTGAGTTATTTTGAAGGGATTGTTGAACTATTTCAGCGAAGCAAATTTTTATCACAAAGCCTTCGACTTACCCTCTTGGCAACGGACCTGTTGAGGCATGCACGCAGCTGAAAGCAAATGTACATTGCGAAACACACAGCAGGCAGATTAAGCAAAATGCAGCAGAAGGAGTACAAAAAAAAAGACAGGAAATGATTGAACGAGTATTGGAGAAAAAGTCAATGCATCTTTGTCAACGAAAGTTAATTTGCCTGCTGTGAGGCTGAGGCGTTGAACAGTCAAAGTGCAAAGTTAAAAGCGAAATGGAACGGAAAAAATGCGACTACACAAATAAAACCGAAACCAGCAACACGAACGGAATGTTATGTGGGGCGAAATGGAAACGAGATGCGAGATGCTGGTAGCAACGAGTCTGATATGGCATTTATTAAAATGAAACACAACAACAAAGAGAAAAACACAAAATCACTGCGAACAATATTTGCAGTACACTCAGATGTCATGTGTGCATGCTGGCATCAGTTGAAACGCCCCAAATTATGCTACACAATATTTATTATGCGATTTTGTGCATTGCGGTCGCTGTCACATGGGAATCGACGACCTACAGTGGTGCTTCATGTAATATTTGCTTGCGTGCTTATTACTGCTGCAATAGCTGTTGTTGTTGTTTTGTTGTTGTCAATGCGGTTGATTGTCGCAGCATTGCAGCGTTGGTGTGTGTTGCAAAATTCAGCAAACCAAAATTGCAATTTGCAGTACACACACACACACACGCACGCACGCACGCACACCAATTACAACGTACACACGCATATACAAATACTGCCACATGAAGTGCCGCACATACACACACACACACACACACACACACATTTGGCATGCTGACAATAATTTGACAACTCCAATGCGCACTTGACATAAATTTTGCACACATACACACACACACGTATTGACGCATTAATGCGCGACAGTTTCTGTTCTTGCCGACGTTTGTTTGTGCGCTGCGACCGCTGCGTTAATTAAACACTAATCAGCTCTAATTGTAATTGCAGTTGTATTAGTGTGCGTGAAGCCACGCTGCAACGCAGTTTAGGCGTATTTTCATTGCAGCCCATTGTCACTTTGTTTTTGTGCCGATGTTTTGATAGCCTTTTGTGTGGCCGCCTTTTAGGGGCTATCCAGGCTAGTAGCCATAATTATGCCGACCAAACTGCTTGAGGTGAGCACTGACAGCGACCGCAAGCGCGCTGCCCTAATCCAATAAATTTTAATTGAGTGACCGCGTGGGTGGGCGCCGCCATTGTGTTGCAGTAGCGGTGCGTGTAATTTACACCCAAAGCAAATGTAATGCGACCTGTGCGATGGTATTAATAACTTACGTGCGTGTGTGTGTGTGTATGCTTTGTTAATGATATTCAAGTTTAAAAGGTTAGTAGAGCATGGATGTAAGTCACTGTGATGCATTAATTTCGAGGTTGCTTCAACAGCGAACTGAAGATAAGACAATACATTTTACGAATTGGTATTAAATGTGGGTTTTTGTAAGAAATGTTACTGAAGATAGTTTTTATATGTTAAAGCAATAATTGTTAAAGAAAAACATATTAAAAAAAAGAAGAAAAGAAAGCGAGTCAGGGCGTTTAGAAAGCTGTGAATCTGGAGACCTGCATGTGATGGAATGATCCACTAAGCTACATTTTTTTTTTTAATTAATTTTATGTTTTTTCGTAATTACAGGTTCGAATTATGATTACTGAGGCCTATTTTAGTAAGTCTTCTCATTACAGTTATCACAGGACACTGTGCCATAGGATCCATGCTCGTAGTATGGCACCTCTTGTCCAGGGGTGTCTGCAGAAGCTGCGGTGTTGAATCCAACAAAACACTAACAGTGCTACTGCCACGCCTACAAAAAACGCGCCTGTCGCTTTTGGGTTTCTGATTTTTGCTTTCTCTACATGATGTGTGCTCACAATGGTTCTTTTTCAGGTCTTTGAGTGGAAGGCGGTTTCGATTTTGACTACACACAACACTTAACTCCTTCCAATCGAACTTATAATCACTGTCGTTGCGGGCATTGCAGCTTAAATTATTCATTAATCATTTTTAAATCATTTAGAAAAGTGCACATTTGGCAATGTATGGAGGAAAAATTAGCTCAAAACACTAAAGTTGCCATTTATGAATTTCTTTTTTATTTAAGATGTCTCAGGAATGAATATTATTTATTTTGATACCATAGACAAACCAACCCAACAATCAATCCTACTACTGTTTAATCCAAATCAATCCAATCCAATCCAATCCAATCCAATCCAATCCAATCCAATCCAATCCAATCCAATCCTATCCAATACAATCCAATCCAATCCAATCCAATCCAATCCAATCCAATCCAATCCAATCCAATCCAATCCAATCCAATCCAATCCAATCCAATCCAATCCAATCCAATCCAATCCAATCCAATCCAATCCAATCCAATCCAATCCAATCCAATCCAATCCAATCCAATCCAATCCAATCCAATCCAATCCAATCCAATCCAATCCAATCCAATCCAATCCAATCCAATCCAATCCAATCCAATCCAATGCAATGCAATGCAATGCATTGCAATGCAATCCAATCCAATCCAATCCAATCCAATCCAATCCAATCCAATCCAATCCAATCCAATGCAATGCAATGCAATGCAATGCAATGCAATGCAATGCAATGCAATCCAATCCAATGCAATGCAATGCAATGCAATGCAATGCAATGCAATGCAATGCAATGCAATGCAATGCAATGCAATGCAATGCAATGCAATGCAATGCAATGCAATGCAATGCAATGCAATGCAATGCAATGCAATGCAATGCAATCCAATCCAATCCAATCCAATCCAATCCAATCCAATCCAATCCAATCCAATCCAATCCAATCCAATCCAATCCAATCCAATCCAATCCAATCCAATCCAATCCAATCCAATCCAATCCAATCCAATCCAATCCAATCCAATCCAATCCAATCCAATCCAATCCAATCCAATCCAATCCAATCCAATCCAATCCAATCCAATCCAATCCAATCCAATCCAATCCAATCCAATCCAATCCAATCCAATCCAATCCAATCCAATCCAATCCAATCCAATCCAATCCAATCCAATCCAATCCAATCCAATCCAATCCAATCCAATCCAATCCAATCCAATCCAATTAAATATCAATTCAAATCAATTCAAATCAATTCAAATTAATTCAAGTCAATTCAAATCAATTAGATTAAATTCAATCTAATCAAATCAATTCCATTTAACAATCGAGTCCATCCCATACAAAAACTAATCCTATCTAACAATCAGTCTTGTTCCAATTTCCCATAGTCTCCCTAACTTCTCAACCTCGGCTAACTTAGTTTGACTGGGAAAAACGAATCATTTATAGGACTCTGTGTATCTCAAATAGAGGAAACCATCAAACTCCACTTACGCACTTTTCTGTGGTACCAAAACTAGTCCTGATGACCTGAGTGAGCTCCGTTAATCAAAGCACACACTTTTGTCTATCTGAGCGTCGAAACATATCTAAAGTAGTAAGTGAGTTGTATCCACAGACGTTTTCACGTTTAAAAAGAAGCTTCGAAAATTTTACTTTCTTTCATTCTCCGCAAACGAATTGTGTCTTCAAATCAACGAGGTTCTTCTGCAGATGTTTTCAAAATAAAAACTGACCGCAAAAATTATTAAGCCATGACTAAAAAAATGCGCTTTCTCAGATGACCGTAAAACAACCACTCCTCCAATTACGAGTCCTATCTATGAAAACCAGGCTTCAAAATTATGTACTCAGTCAGCTTCCAAAAAAAGTTAAATCTGCAAAACTGTTTCAAAGACCTATTCACACTGAAGCTAGACCGGAAAAAAATGTGCCAAATCTTGAAGTCGTCATTTTTAATTTTAAATTGTACTTTCTGTCATTCGCCGCAACAAAGTCGCCTCTTCAAGTCAGTGCGACTGTTCTAAAGTTGTTCTCGCATTGAAGCTAGTTAAAAAAAAAATTCACCTTACTCTCACATTTGCATCTAAGATTTCATTTCAATAAAATCTTGCAATATTGACTAACAAAATAATGAAAACAGCACCAACAAATTTCCAAAAGAATCATTGACTTTGACTGACAAAATCCAGCACGACTCACTGCCATTCAATCGATTAAGTTTTATCACTCGGAATGCGTTTCAATTGACATGGCGGCGCAAGTTCATAGTGTGAAAAAGTTGCGAAACGTATCGCTGTGACGCCATAAAGTGTGGCACGAGTTTTAATCTAAAAAGCAAAAACACCAATGTATATAACAACAATAACAATTGTAATGGGAACAACAACAACAATAAAAGGCCATTAAATGTACTTTTATTGCTGTTTTAGTGTTTGACTTTGTGGCCATGTGTCAGTGTGTGTGTGACTGTGTGTTGGCACAAAAAAAAATCAACCATCAACAACAATAACAGAAACAACAACTAAATGTGCGTATCTCGCCAACAACGATCAAATAGAAGTGAGAGCGTTCATGTGTGTGTGTGTAGTTGTTGTTGTGTTTGTTTGTTTGTTTGTTTTTGTTGCTGTTAAACGTATGACTTGGCATGACTTTTGTGTTGTTAAATGTTTGCTGTTTGTGGTTGTTGTTGTTGTTGCGCTGTTGTGTTGTAATTTATGAGGGTACTTGACTTTCATTGTAAGCGCAAAAAAACACCAACAACAATAACAGCAATAAAGGAAAAACTCCAACCAGCTCGCAGCCAGGAAACGCACACCAACACACGTATTGTTAAATGTGCAGATACACTTGTACCTATGTATGGTATGTTTGTATGTACTATGCATGAACTATATGTGCGTGAAAAATGTGCAGCGGGAACGAGTGACTTCTAGGTCGGAGCACAAAAAAAAAATATGGGCAATCAAGTCGAAATGACAGACATGAGGTGAAAGTCAAAGTGGCAGCACTGACAATGTCGAAGAATAATCGTAATGACTTTGATTGCGATGAGCACGTTTGATGCAGCGGCTTATTGTGACGATGTAGTTGTTGTAGTTGTTGTTGCTGTTGCAGTTGACAGTATTGTTGTTCTTGTTAGCGTATTTGAGCAGAATTGTACAAACTTCCTTAGACGCGATTTTCAGTTAAAGTAATTAAACGTTTAAAGAGTAAAGCTCGAACTCACCAAAGTAACAGCGAATGCAATGTTGTTGTTTAGTGTTTTGTTGTTGCACAATATTTTTCGTTCGCTTTACTTTTCTGCGCCGGCAGCCATCAGTCAAAAGACAAAAACACTTCAGGGGATTTTTCGTATGGCAATGCATTTTTTCCATATTTTTTTTTTACGCTCGCTTCTCAGCAATCAAAACTATCAGTGTTGGACGCAAAAAACAACAACAACAACAACAAAAACAATTAGGTTCTTGCAACAAAACGCGTAACAGCAAAAATGTGCAAAAGTCAAATGGAAACGCCGACACGATATGGAAAATTGCAAACAACCAAAGCAGCAACAACAACAACAACAAAACCAATAATAAAGCAACCAGTGGCGTACAGAGGATTTCATTTCATTTCGTTTTGGAGGGGTTTGCTTACAACTTTTGAGGTGAATACCATTCGAAACCATATTTTGTAACAGAAATTTTTGCGCTTGGGGATTTGAACCCCCATTGTGAAACCCCACTGAAAGCAACACATGTAACCGTGATGGGGAAGTGGCGTGTGTGCATAAACTCTGTGCTGCCGGGGGGTAGAAATTGCGCTGACAAAGCGACAACACACAATCGACAAACGCAATCAGCAGCGGAAAAAACAGCAGCAACAATAATAACTACAACAACAATAGCAGCAACAACCACTAGGGCCTCTAGTATGAACAACAACAATAACAACAACCGGTGTAGAAATATAAAGAAAAGCAACAGCAGCTGCCAGTCTGTAAGCCGACTGCCGAGGGCAACAGTGCTGGCCACAGCAACAACAACAACAACAAACATAACGTATTGACAGTTTACAGCATTTTCCGCTTTCCGGTTGTGACTTGTCAGCGTCAGTTGTTGCGTTGCTGGCTGACGTTTCTTATGCAAAATGCCAGCAACACATTGAATGCGGCTGGAGTGGAATTAGAGCTGCGACTGCAACTAAAACGCCAACGTTTGCCACATGTGTGGCCAAGCGTGGCTGGTGGCGGCTAATAGCAAAGCGGCTACGCTGTTCAGCTGTCACCGAAGTAGGCGAGAAACTAAATAATCCTGATGCCTGACCGCCTCGCTGGCTGCGCGCCACTTATGGCTGACAGGTGTGCTGACGCCGCTCGTCCTTTTACTCCGCTCCTCTTCTTGCACGATTCGAAGAAATCAATTCTCGCAATTGTGAGTCGGACATAAAAGCTTCTTAGCGTCCCAGCAGCTGCGCCCTTTGCAATGTCTCAAGTGTTGCGTCATGCAAATCGAGGCGGCCGAGTATAAAACTAAATCACTTGACGCGCGAAATCGTTTACCGTTTACCGAGTGGACTTTGTCAGCAACAACAACAACAACAAAGCCAACTACAATAACCACTGTCACGCAATGTGAACAGTAACACAAATGCTCAATGTTTTTTGAGAGTCGGAGGAGGGCAACCAATTTCGCTCCCTTCTGCGCTACAGCACTCAGATAACGCGCCAGGCGGCATTGGGGATGATTTGCGTTTCCGCTTGTGTTTTGCTTTGCTTTGCTTTTTCGTTTCTTTTAATGGACATTTTAACTTTTTGATGCCCTCTTGTCACTTCCTGTCGCGCTGCTCACTTTCTCGCCCACACTGCGGCGCGCGCTGCTCAAATTACTCTCAAGTCGCGCTTATTATTGCGTCATTGTTGTTGGTTTAACTTTTTGATGTTGTTTGACGGACAAATGCCATTAAAATAAATATTGATGTTGCACAAAGCAGCAGCAGCAGCAACAATAACAACAACAAATGCCAGAGCCCCAGCCAAACAGTCGCCGAGTGCGCCATTTGCCAGCTGGCCGCCGCGCAGTTGGCGAGTTTTGTCAAAGTTTTTCAACTTGTTTTCACTTTCTTGGTCGCGGCGGCTGACGACCGCGGAAAGTGTCGGCGGCCTTAGCAGCAACGGCGGCCGGTAATTGCCATTAAGTCGATAAGAGTAATGATGTTGCCGTGGCGGTCGCGCAATGTCGCTGTTGGCATTGGGCTTGTTGGCAATGCACTTTGTATTGTTGTTGCTGATGGTTGGCCGTTAAGTTGATGACATTTAAAATGATGACTCGGCTGCGACCATTGGCCAACGGTGTGGGCAATTTACGAGCATCTTATCAGCTGTGCGCGGTAATGGCGACTTTGTTCCTTGTTTTTTTAAGTGGGGCCGAGGTGAATTTCTTTTCGGTGTGTCAGTCATTTTGAGTGAAGAACTTCGAGAAAAAGTTTTCACTTTTTGTTGGTGCTTTAAAGTTGAATCGGTTGAAAAAATTTATTCAATTGAATTTCAATTATTGGCAACACGTTTTTTCTATTCGTAGGACAAGGTTTTTAGGTTAAATATTTGATATTTATTTATATATATATTAATCTATATAAATACATATAATTGTTTGTCCTGACTAACTGACTCATTACCGCTCAGCCCAAACCGCTGAAGCTAAAAATATGAAATTTCAACTGTTAAAACAATGGGGCAAAACATGTGACGTGAAAATTTGACGAAAACACTTTAAACAAAATATAATTTGGCACTTATTATTTGACGGTCATCAATCACCAATGGGTTAAGGTGGGAAAACTACAAAGAAACCATAAACTGATGGGCCCATTCAACTCAAACTAGGCGAAAGCATTTGAGATCAAAAATCATTTGACACGTGTTTTTCCTTTTTTGAAATCAAAATTTAAATTCAAAGTGTTTAATCAAGTTTACACCTTTTGATTTCAAACTTGGTAAAGTAATTTTGGTGAGAAATAGTTTGACACGTGTTTTTTTGACCTCAAATGTGATGAAAGTGCAATTGAATAAGTATTTTTTCATAAAAGTCTGACGGGATCAACAAAGGGTTAAGAAGAAGTTTATTTGTTGGCCCCATTGACTTCAAACTTGCTTATACTAATCGTTTTTTTGGAAACTTAAGCTGATTTTTTTATCAACGCAATTTCAAAATTGCGTAAGAGTAAGAGTAAGAGTAAGAGTAAGAGTAAGAGTAAGAGTAAGAGTAAGAGTAAGAGTAAGAGTAAGAGTAAGAGTAAGAGTAAGAGTAAGAGTAAGAGTAAGAGTAAGAGTAAGAGTAAGAGTAAGAGTAAGAGTAAGAGTAAGAGTAAGAGTAAGAGTAAGAGTAAGAGTAAGAGTAAGAGTAAGAGTAAGAGTAAGAGTAAGAGTAAGAGTAAGAGTAAGAGTAAGAGTAAGAGTAAGAGTAAGAGTAAGAGTAAGAGTAAGAGTAAGAGTAAGAGTAAGAGTAAGAGTAAGAGTAAGAGTAAGAGTAAGAGTAAGAGTAAGAGTAAGAGTAAGAGTAAGAGTAAGAGTAAGAGTAAGAGTAAGAGTAAGAGTAAGAGTAAGAGTAAGAGTAAGAGTAAGAGTAAGAGTAAGAGTAAGAGTAAGAGTAAGAGTAAGAGTAAGAGTAAGAGTAAGAGTAAGAGTAAGAGTAAGAGTAAGAGTAAGAGTAAGAGTAAGAGTAAGAGTAAGAGTAAGAGTAAGAGTAAGAGTAAGAGTAAGAGTAAGAGTAAGAGTAAGAGTAAGAGTAAGAGTAAGAGTAAGAGTAAGAGTAAGAGTAAGAGTAAGAGTAAGAGTAAGAGTAAGAGTAAGAGTAAGAGTAAGAGTAAGAGTAAGAGTAAGAGTAAGAGTAAGAGTAAGAGTAAGAGTAAGAGTAAGAGTAAGAGTAAGAGTAAGAGTAAGAGTAAGAGTAAGAGTAAGAGTAAGAGTAAGAGTAAGAGTAAGAGTAAGAGTAAGAGTAAGAGTAAGAGTAAGAGTAAGAGTAAGAGTAAGAGTAAGAGTAAGAGTAAGAGTAAGAGTAAGAGTAAGAGTAAGAGTAAGAGTAAGAGTAAGAGTAAGAGTAAGAGTAAGAGTAAGAGTAAGAGTAAGAGTAAGAGTAAGAGTAAGAGTAAGAGTAAGAGTAAGAGTAAGAGTAAGAGTAAGAGTAAGAGTAAGAGTAAGAGTAAGAGTAAGAGTAAGAGTAAGAGTAAGAGTAAGAGTAAGAGTAAGAGTAAGAGTAAGAGTAAGAGTAAGAGTAAGAGTAAGAGTAAGAGTAAGAGTAAGAGTAAGAGTAAGAGTAAGAGTAAGAGTAAGAGTAAGAGTAAGAGTAAGAGTAAGAGTAAGAGTAAGAGTAAGAGTAAGAGTAAGAGTAAGAGTAAGAGTAAGAGTAAGAGTAAGAGTAAGAGTAAGAGTAAGAGTAAGAGTAAGAGTAAGAGTAAGAGTAAGAGTAAGAGTAAGAGTAAGAGTAAGAGTAAGAGTAAGAGTAAGAGTAAGAGTAAGAGTAAGAGTAAGAGTAAGAGTAAGAGTAAGAGTAAGAGTAAGAGTAAGAGTAAGAGTAAGAGTAAGAGTAAGAGTAAGAGTAAGAGTAAGAGTAAGAGTAAGAGTAAGAGTAAGAGTAAGAGTAAGAGTAAGAGTAAGAGTAAGAGTAAGAGTAAGAGTAAGAGTAAGAGTAAGAGTAAGAGTAAGAGTAAGAGTAAGAGTAAGAGTAAGAGTAAGAGTAAGAGTAAGAGTAAGAGTAAGAGTAAGAGTAAGAGTAAGAGTAAGAGTAAGAGTAAGAGTAAGAGTAAGAGTAAGAGTAAGAGTAAGAGTAAGAGTAAGAGTAAGAGTAAGAGTAAGAGTAAGAGTAAGAGTAAGAGTAAGAGTAAGAGTAAGAGTAAGAGTAAGAGTAAGAGTAAGAGTAAGAGTAAGAGTAAGAGTAAGAGTAAGAGTAAGAGTAAGAGTAAGAGTAAGAGTAAGAGTAAGAGTAAGAGTAAGAGTAAGAGTAAGAGTAAGAGTAAAAGTAAGAGTAAGAGTAAGAGTAAGAGTAAGAGTAAGAGTAAGAGTAAAAGATCTGACTTTGAGAAAAAGACTCTGACTTCCTCTTATGGTAAAAAAGGAGTAAGATAAGAAAAATCAAGTCAACTGTTAAATTTTAAATAGTTATTTATATATTTTTAAACTTCTTCTTTCTAGTTTTCAAATGATCCTATTAAAGTTAACGAGAAACAGCACAAGTTTAACTTGTGATCGAAGCGCAAGATTTGTCTCCACGAAACAACAAGAAGGCGAACAAGAACGTGAGTAATAATAGCAACGTAACTGCTCTTTTAGCATTCAACATGCAGTGAACTGTGTATTTTACCTTTTAATCACAACACCGCATGTGCTGTGCGGATAAAACTTACGCTGCCGATTACATTAAAGCTGCCGCTGCAAACGATGCCGAGCGCATCTGAAAACGGCGCCAAGTAAAATGAAAGACTGTTCTTAGTTGAGTGCTTCAACAACAACAACAACAACAATAGGAAAAAGCAGACTTCGAAGTAGCTTTTAATATACCATCAGTACATTCGCACACAAACACACCCACACAGACACACACACGTGCACCATGTGTACTTGTCGGTGGCGTTGTAGGCAATGGCGCAGGCGGCGAATTTATGCTTTACGTGATCTCATCACATGAGTTGGCCGAAATGAAGAGATTTATTGCATTTGCAGCGGCAATTTCAGCGAATGTGCTGCACGAGCTCGATCTGAGGAGCAACTACTGAAAGCAGCTGCGGCGGGCAGCAGGCGAAGACGCAACACACTGGCAGCGGATAATCAGGTTTATGTGCATACTTAGGCGATGATAAGCGACAGAATGCCTTGCAGACGCTGTGAAATGTGAAATGTGTGTGTGTTGTGAGTCAAAGAAAGGCGAGATTTTTTTGTATGCAGCGCTGTTGCGATGCGTTAAAGTCGACACCACTAAACTAGTAAATGCCGACAATGAGTGTTGGAGAACTTTGTAGACACACGCACAGGTTTTCATATAATTTTTCAGTGAAATTTACATTTCTTTGGTGCAACAAAAACAAAACGCGCATGAACATTGTATGACACTAAAAGCGACAATTGTCCAAGCGAAACATGCCTGCCTGGAAATTGTCACAAAGCATGGTTGGGTGTTTTTTTAGTAATGCTGCAGTTGTTGTAGTTGTTGTTTTTTTTCTGGCATAAACTGGTACACTGAAAGAGGGAGCGGTGCGCTTGAAGGAAAACGGAAAAGCTGAGACGGAAGTGGCAAGGCGACGTTGTGCAGTCAAATAAAAAACTAACAAACACAGCACAGCGGTAACAATGCGCCAGTGCGGGCAACAAAAGCCAACAGCTAACGTGACATTCACCTATTGTAAAATGGTGTAGCTGTTGTTGTTGTTGTTGCCACACAACATTGTGGCGCTGCAGAAACCACACACATACACATACAATGTGTGCAACAGTGATAACATTTTGCATGCCACAGCTGTGCACAGCTGCCACACCTCAATGCCAACCAACTGTGTGCGGCACAATGTCGATGCAACGATGCGCTGTCAAAGTCAGCAAACGTCGAATGCGGACACAGCGGTGCCGTTTGAAAGTGTTTTTTGTTGTTGTTATTTTGTTTTTTTTGCGATGCTTTTGTTGTGTTGTTGCTGTTGTTGTTCGGTGAATGCGCATTGTTTGAGCGCCGCATATAATTAATACAAAAGCGCACATTTAACGCAGTTCAGCCGCATTCAGCGCTATTCAGCGGCATAGCCTTTTCAGCTGCTGCTTGTCACATGAAGCGCATAGGAAGTGGCAACGCCCACGGCTGATAAGTATTGAAATACTTAGTATTTATGTTCTGTTAGCTGGAAATTGACAGCAATTGAATTGATTTGCGACGAGTCGCTGACATGTCGAGCAGTGCTTAGTGAGCGAATGACATCAATTGTTGTCTATGAGTTGAATGTGAAACTTAAATTCACAGAGACTGAAGTGCGGCACCTGAACCATGACATCTGCTAAGCAGATATATTTAAGCAACGAGTGGAAACCAATGCAAGTAAGCAAGAATTCGATTTTCTATTTTTTAACTGAAAAATATTGACTGCCAATGGGAAAATGCTTACAATTTTTCAGTAGGTACACGTTCAATGAACCCCGAAATCAATGCTTTTTTTGCCTCTATTCACTTTTCCCAAAGATATCGTAGCCTTTGTTCGCCTGGCATCGAGTTAGCTTAGCCTCGCTTCAAATGCAAATTTGATAGCTTTTCACATTGCGCTCTTTGTTCGAACGCCAGCAGAAAGATTTGCCACGTAACGCGCAAATTATGGCTGCGCTGTCATGTGGTGACAACGTCGCCGATGCCATTCAGGCCAATGTGGTCGACAATGTTGCTGCTGCTGCTGCTGTTGCTGATAGTGATTATGATTTCATTGCCGACAAGTTTGTGCCCGTTGGCTTCTGTGTGGCAATTAATTTTGCCTAAGTGCTCTTCAAATACCCCCTTCAACCTCAAAGTCCCCCCTAGTCACCCAACACCACTCAAACATTCAAGTATTCACCATTGCTGATGTGATGTGTTGCTGTTGATGCTGTTATTGTTATTATTGTTGTTGTTGTTGAAATTAGAAGCGCTCGCGCGCGCATTCAACATTCGCGGTTGGGCAGCTGCCGGCTGTCATCGAGTTGATTGTTGAAAACGTGAGTGCGTTGCACTCGGCCGCAGGCGACCGCACTGGCCGCTCGATGGCCGCAGTTGTTGTTAACGTGGAAATAGACGAATTGTTCGTTGTGCATAAATGCAGCGCTTGTGGACGTTCAAACTGTTGACTGGATGATCGGACAGACGAGCATGGAGTATGAAGTATGAATGCAGGCGCATCGATAGTCGTGCGGAAGGCAACAAAAAATGACAGATAGCAGACGGAATGTCGCTGGAAAGTGATGTAGTAGTGGCGCAATGCCGCAATGGTGATGTGCCGAGTAACAACAACAACAACACACAGTCGGACATTTGTGTGCAGTTGCAGAGTTTGATGGATCGACACTTAAGGCTGACATGACGGCAAAACAAAATGTGTTTGTGTTTGTGTGTGTGTTTTTGTTTGTGTGTGTGTGTGTTTGGTTCAACCATTGTTTTTTCAGCGCTGAGCCATCAGGAACATTTATTTCGTCATGCGGCCGGTTTCATGGCGCGCACCAGTGTTGCCAGATACCTGAAATGTTTTTGTCATATATATTAAAAAAAAACTGAAAATTCCTTCCAAACATTTACAAAATCTCCTACAATTTTTTTCTAATTTTTGTTATCATAAACTTAGGAATTCACGATTACACGATTCTGATCAACTGAATTTATTTTCTCCTAAATCTTAAAATTTCGTCTCAAATATTAAAAAATGTCTTAAAATTGTTGTTTTAATTTTTGTTATTATAAACTAAGGAATTAACGATTACACGATCCTGATCAGTGTTACCACATACCTGAAATTACTTTCCCCTAAATTCTAAGAGGAAAGCTGAAAATAAAAAATAAAATTCTTAAAAATTTTTTTTATAACTTTTATTATTATAAACTAAAGAATTCAACTTCTCAAAGACAAAACATACAAATATTTGTTGCTTACTTGTTATTCAAGCCTTTTTGTTCATTTAGCTTCAGCTTAACAACAATTTAACACAAACTAAACATAAAAAATTAAATCGTTTCATCATCATATCAATAATTTGTAAAGTTTCTTCATTCATTGCATAAATTACACCGTGCAACAAAAATCAAAAAATGTATAAACACAAAAAACTCGGTATACTCTAGGGTACTCTCGGTATACTCGGTATACTCTCTATATACTCTGAACTATGGGTCAAATGTAGTAAAACTACGTTATAAGTTTTTCTCTCTAACGTCAGGATTGGTTTTAAAAGGACTTTGAAATTTCAAGAACATGTTTATTTCAAAGAATTATTTCAAAAATTTAGGGCATTATAGAATAACAGTATGGGTATCAAATGAAAGAGAAGAATCCTTAGAATCTTAGAAAAATTCATGTTTTGGTGCAAAAGGACGAAGATGTATTGACATTGTCCTTTTAATAATATATTGAAATTTCCAATAGTTTTTTTTTGAAGAAAATATATCTTAAGGACTTATATGTGCACCACCACATACTTGAATTTAATCCTTCTAAGATTATTGGTTTAAGATATACAAAATTTCGTGAGTATATAGTTTTTTTTTGTGTGTAAAATTTCTTGTTGCACGGTGTTATACACTTTGATGTATAAACATTATTTAAAATAAATCAGACACTGTAGCTTTCAATATTCAAGCCTTCAGTGCCACTAATGGTGTCAAATGTATCACCATTAAAATCTCGTTAACTTTTTTCTAAACAATTCTTACTCACAAAAATTCTCCAAGAATCTCCTAAATCTCGAGGGAAATCTGCTGATCTGGCAACACTGCCTTGGCCGCCACTTCCACTCGCGCTCTGTTGTACAACAACATGTGAACATTTATGGTACTTCAATGTTTGCTGTTATCTTTGTTTTTACCCCACCCCACCTTTTACGTTCCGTCGAGAACTGTCCGTCTGACTTTATGCCTGTGTGTCTGTCGTTCAGTCTGCACGTCAGCGGTGGAAATGTTGCTAACATTTCCACTGTGATGCCCGTTGCTGGTTGAAGTACTTGTCGCTGTCTTTGTCATTCGGTTGTGTTGTTGTAATTTCATGTTATCGATTCCGTTGTAATTGTTGTGGATCTGTTATTGCCGCTGTCATTGTAGTGGTTTGCTTTTGACAGCCATTGAAATTCAATGGCAACGTTTCTGTCTGGACCTGCGACAAGTGTTTTATGGCCGCTCAGTGTACTTGAGAATTAAATTGCAGCGTGAGTGAGCCATTCACAGAGACGAACGATGATTTCCATAGAAACTTGAAGAGGTGGAATTAATATTTGTTATTAGAAAGCTATTTTATAATAACTTTTTTAATGTGATTTACAAATTTAGTTCAATGCTGAAAAACTATCTTATCAAAGTGAATTAAAATTTGTGGCTTGTAACAGAAAAACTAGAAGTGTTCCATAGCACTCAGTCTGTTCGAAACATTGAACTATGACTAAAGAAGAAGGTAGAAGTAAAGAAGGGATAGGAAAGAAGAGCAAATAATCCTTTGACTATCGCCAGAAACCCCACTAACAAAGCAAAGTGAATTGAATTAGTTAATATTGAAAAGAAGAAGAGGAATGTGTGCTTAGGTGGACAACTTGAAATGTGGGGTTCCTCATATTTAAAGATTCGAAAATTTCATATATCTCTAGAGCATAAACCAAAGAAGTATGCCAAATCAACTCATCTGCTCAAGCGGCTAATGGAAGTCATTTAACAAATCTTAAGTTACTTAACTTATGCTATTGTGGACTTTTATGAGACTTATGACTAACTTACGGTTGTGAAACATGGATTCTGGCCACTAACACAACGAACCAATGAAATCCAACCAATGAAATCAACATCAGTTTAATGCCTCATTGAAAAAATGCAAAAAAAAATGTATAGAAAAATTTTTAAGCGGCTGCCAACAAACTCGACATTCAACTGCTGTCGCTGCTCATTTTCCTAATCTCCAACACTCGCCTTGGCTCACGTTTCGTCGTCAAGTCACTCGGCCACACTCACTCATTTAACTTAGTTAACTTTCTTTCACCGCAACAACAACGCAAACAACAACTTTAACATTCAAAATCCATTTAAGGCCAACGTTTTGCACTCCACGTGCCGCACACACACTTCACAACACTTTGCTTCCTCCCACCTCGCTCCTTTGCCCCACACAAGTTGTGCTGAGTTTGCATTTTGACGGCGCTCAACCTTGAAACGGCACAAATTGCTCAACACTATTTTGGATGATGCGCTCATAAAACTTGCAACTTCCAACTTTTGGGCGAATATTTCATATTCGCTACCACCGTCTGCCGCTCGTCCTCCGCTCGTCTGCGGGCGCAGTCATTGCAGTCGCCGCATCGTTTCAACAGCAAAATGGCATTGCTCGTTATTTGTGTGTGTGTGTGTGCGAGTTTGTTGGCGTTTGGGCGTCGGCATTGTGGTGGCGTTTGAAAACTTTTTAATAGATGAACAACAAAAACAACGCCGGTCGCTATAATGAAAACAACAACGGCTATCGCAGCAATAAAAACGCTGTGGCGATTGCATAAAGCTTACAAAATTAAATCGCAGATAGATTAGAAAAAATTTATTTGCGAAAAAATTCTGTATTACATTCATATGAAAGTGAAAACAGTTGAGAAGTGGAAGAAAAACTATTAAAAGGCAATAATTTCAAATCGAATTAAGGGGGCCGATACATGTAAAACGAAGTATTTTTGGAAATTTTTTTTTTCTCGGGAATATGTTCTACAAAGCCTTTTAAATGTATGGCTAAGAGCGTTTTCCAAAATTCTAATCTCTTCCCAGACAAAACACAGGTAGAAGCGGCGGCGGCAGGTATAAGCCGGTCCGTTTACTCAATCTTTGAGCCCGTTTATCTCGGAACCATGTTTTTCGGTATGGGCTGCGCGATTGCATGAGAACCGCTCAACCGATCGCGATGAAATTTTAACCACACCTTCGGAAGACTCATCCCTTCGATGTGAACCTACTTGTTTTTAGAAATCTGCAAAAATCTCATGGTGGTGCTTGCAAATTCATCAAAACAGCTGCCCCAAAAATTCAATTTTCTGCCGTTTCCAAAAAAATCGCAATTTCTTTACTAAACCAGGTTCACATCGAAGCCACAACTGTTTTTTAATTGATTTCCTTTCATGTTTCATTTCAGCCCCATACGAGCAGCGCAATCGCGCAGCGCATCAGATTGGAGGGGGTTTTTTGATCCCACGCGCCGCCGCCATCTTGGATTCTCGGGTCAAAAAAAAAATGGAAAAAGAACCTTTAATTAGTTAATAAAAGATTAAAAAAAATAAAAAATCAATTGCCAAATTCCTTATCCCCCAAAAAAATTCTCAAAAAATACACTATTTACATGTATCGGCCCCCTTAAGTGAGCGGAAAATTAAATATGGTTAGGTTTATTAATTTTTTTTAGTTATTTAAAGGCAAAGTTGAATAAAACTAATGTGTTGAATTATAATCAGAAAATAAATAAACTGAAGAGACTAAAAAATACTTATGTATTGCAAGGAACTTCAAATCGTTTTGTATTGAATAAAACATCATTGATATGGCAGCCATGGTTGAGAATTTGCCAAAAAAGGTAATTTTCTCAATTCGGAGTTTTTTGCCCCATATGGGGAAAAAACACTGTGCAAGTCCAAAATTTAGACATAGGGGGGACCTACTGGGTGACTTTTCTATAGGTATACGGAGTTGAAATCCACCAGCCGTTTGGCTGGATTGGCTCTAGTTTAAGAGAAATCTGACTTGTAAGTTTGCTCATTTTCAAATGCTAATAGGTCCTAAATCGTTCCGAATATAGCTTTACTGTCTTCGGCAAGCTTGTAGATATTTTAACGACCAACAAATTTGCTCAAGACACCAACCCAAAAAAAATACATTAAAACTGCGTATAAGTGTCATTTAATTGTAATATTAATATAAATAAATGACACTCATACGCCACGTTGCGCTGCGCAAAAAAATGCACATATCGCAATTACACAGTTTGAATGTATTTTTTTTGGATTGGTGTCTCAAGCAAATTTGTTGGTCGTTAAAATATCTACAAACTTGCCGAAGACAGTAAAGCGATATTCGGAACGATTTAGGACCTATTAGCATTTAAACGTTCGAAGACTTAAGCGACAAACTCGACTAAAATGAGCAAGCTTCAAAGTCGGATTTCTCTTAAACTAGAGCCAATCCAACCAAATGGCTGGTGAATCTCAACTCAGTATACCTATAGAAAAGTCACCCAGTAGGTCCCCCCATGTCTGAATTTTTAAGGGAACATTTCAAGCACAGTGTAATTAGTTGTCCAGAGGTCTGTCGTAGTCAACAAATCCTTCGCAGGAACAATTCGTTCGTTGACTTTAGATCCGTAGTCAATATTTCCCGTCAACTCTATTCAAAATGCCTAATGATCCATAACCAGTGTTGCCAGATACCTGAAATTACTTTCTTTTAAATCTTGAAAATAAGCTGAAATTCCCATAAAAAATATAAAAAATCTCATAATTTTTGTAAAATTATTTCTAAGAAATTAAACTGAAAAAGCTGAAAAGCTGAGCTTAAAAGCTAAAATTTCCTCCAAAAAAAATTAAAAAATCTCCAACATTTTTTTAAATAGTTTCTTTCGTTAAAAGATAAGGAATTGAACTCCTCAAAAAAACATATATATTAATTTTTTTACTGCAGCTTGGTTATTCATTCAGTTTCAGCTTAACAACAATTTAACAACAAATATAAAAAGTGAGATTGGCATGGAATACGCTTTCACAAACTTCCTTAATTCATTGCATAAATTATACACTTTGAAGCATAAGACTAAATTAAACCAAATTAGA
Source organism: Melieria omissa (assembly GCA_963971225.1). NCBI lineage: Eukaryota > Metazoa > Arthropoda > Insecta > Diptera > Ulidiidae > Melieria > Melieria omissa. The sequence goes on from OZ020268.1 coordinate 116,177,086, forward strand.
CATTTTAGCTTTCAATATTTAACGCATCAGTGCCACAAATGATGTCAAATGTATCACAATCAAAGTCTCCCAAACTTTCTCCTAAACACACAAACATCCTCCTAAAAATTCTCCCGGCAAGCCAAAAATCTCCTAAATTTAGAAGGAAATCTCCTGATCTGGCAACACTGTCCATAACTAATCCTCTTGTGTTGATAGTTGTGCCAAAATGCAACTATTTAATTTTCTCGAAAAAGTGAACACTAAATTTTTCGCTGTGTATCAATCTTACTATCTTCTAGACATAACATACAAGTTTCATACTCAATGAACGTTAGCCATAGAGGTGACGCCTAAGGTTTCCATGTTGAATTGCAATTGCAGTAAGCCATCTTAAACTTCTCCGGTATAAACAAAGAATCTTTGAAGCTCGCTAAGCCAATAGCCAAATCAATCGTAGAAGATATGAAATTGATGACCACCTCGCATCTTCACAGATGAAGCCAGTCTATCCAGTTGCTGATGATCCTTTCCAAGGTGGAACTATTGAGACAATCCATCTGTTGAGACAGTTCTTTTCTGGCCTTTTTTTTTGCAAGTACATCGATAAATTACTTTGTTCTACTCCACTCTTGACTCTAACGTGGGACCACAGTGAAATAGCTGCTAACCCACATTGGAACCATTATGATGTCACAGGCGACACTTCTGAGTTTCCCAGCACACTCATGCACCAGTTTTGAAGTTTTAAGGTTACTGTTGTTTGCTGCATACTCTGGATCCCCATACAATAACTTTTGTCCTTTGTCGAAAGCGAAGGATACGAAGCTCGTCTCGCTTTCACTTTGAAATGCAAAGACGTTGCTTGGAGGCCAGAAGGCAATTGAAAATTGAGGCTGAAAACAAAACTGGTTCGTCATGCAGCACATTCGTCATGATACTTGAAGTCCACAATGGCTCAGGCAAAAAAAGTGAAGGACTCGAATGGAAGCCAAAGAATTCGTTTGTTAGCTTAACAGAGCTGAAAATGTTGCTCTGCAAAATCGCAGAAGCTTATGAGAGATACGATGATTAGGAAATCTTCCAATAAGTAAGTAAGTGGACATCTATGGATTGGTTCATCGAAGATGCTCAGACACCAAAACAAGTAGCGTGCAATTTTCCAAGCTTGGCAAATATAATGACATGCATTTTGACACAAATATCCATACAAGAGGATTAGTTAGGGATCATTAGGCACAGGGATTTCATTGAATATTTGCCACTCACGATTTCGGTAAAAAGCACATAAATATTTGGTTTGGTTTGGTTTGGGGTGACCATTTCGCTTATATCACCTTGCGACTAAAATAAAAGAAAATTGTTACACTGGAAAAAATTCATATGGGCGTGAAACTAGAGACCAAACATAGTAAAACTACGTACTCAGATTTTTATTTCTACATACTTTGTCTTTTTAAAAGGACTTCAAAATTTTGAAGGGGATAAAAAATAAAAAAAAATATAAAAAATACTTAACCTCGTTAGAATATGGCGGTATGTATATATAACATATCAAATGAAAGAGAAAAGGCTCGAGAATTTAAATAAAATGGATTTTTTATCTATTTTTTAAAAAAGGATATGAACAATTGACAATTTTAATCCTTTATATCCATGAAAAATTCTAAAGAATTTTCTTGAAAAGTAACTATGTTAAAACCCAAAATCTCCTTGATCACGTGTCAAAATTTCATTATTCTTGCTTCATTGATTTTGTATATTTTTATTATTTAGAATACTGATACTCAAATAAGTTAGAATTTTTTTGTTTCATTAGAATTGCAACTTCCGCGGTTTTTCAATAACTTTCGAACCAAAAAACTTTAATTAAACCAAGTGAATTTTAAGTATTAAATCACAAACTTGTTGTTGTTTTGGGTTCAGCGCAATTTTACATTTTAGTTGAAATTTAATTTGGCATAACGACTTATTTGCGCTTCGTTTATCCTCCACCGTAGTCGCTTATTATATCGTCTACATCGACATGGCGCTCGTTGTGGCAAACCAAAAAAAAAAAAAATAAGGAAATGAAAAACTTTTTCAACACAACTGCTGCCATCAGCAGCGCCACCTGTAATGCCACAATCAATGCCAACGCCACCACCAGTGCGACCGCAGCTGCCAGAATGCGCCGTCTGCGTTTTTGCGCGTCAAGCCGCAACGCTAAACTCGGTTACGCCTTGTGCCAGTCACGAGTCTATTTGTCTGCCGGCTCGTCTTTAACGCGCGACCCCATGTCTGCCTATTTACTCGCACGCGCCTTTCGGCTTCGTAGTCTGTCTGTCTGTCGCGCTGTGTGTTTGTGTGCGAGCGAATGTGTGTGCTTGGCTGCGTAGTCAAACAGAAAAACCAGCGCCAACTACTCAACAGCTTATCCAATGTCTGTGTGTTTTTATTTGTATGTGCATGTGTTGGTGTTTGTGTTTGTGTGAGTGCGTGTAGAACACATTGGTAAGTTTTATAATTTAATAACATGCAAAAAGTTTTCCAAGTTTAAGTGCAGTAATGCAAACGGACAAAAATTATGAAAATGTTAGTTGCCGAGTTGACGCTCACTGAGAGTGTAGCGTGTTCCTGCGTGTGTGTGCGTTCGTGCGGTCGTTTAAGTTTTTGTGTGTGTTGCTGAAATGTGTGCGCGTGTGTGTTCGCTTGCGTTTTCGCTTTGTGGCGGTTGAAGTTTGTGGTATTTTACCAACGCTGCAAACTCTAAAAAATTCGCTTTTTTCGAAGTTTCATTTGTTCATTTCTTTTTAATTTTTATGCTCTTGAAATGGACTTCATATGATGTGGAAACCAATGGTTCTTAACCCTTTCGACCGCAAAGTTGCCTGAGAGCAACTTCAACTATTTGTCATCTTATAGCAAAAAGCTACAATTGATTTATGGATTTAATTTAAGTTGGCACCAATAATTTAATATTTTTAGAAATGAATTCAAAGAAAATTACAAAAAATTGATTGTTATTCCCAAAATAATTTTAAGTAATTTGCAGCGTTATCAGTGAAAGTTTGTGTTCTAATGGAAGTCTTCGAATTGGGTGCGTTTGATCCAAACTCTGTTTTCTTAATAATGTTTAAATATGATCAAAAACTGATAATTTTGTATTTTTCCGTAAATATTAAATAACTTTTCTGTAATTAAAAACTATTGATAACGAATTTATTTAACCCGTTTTAAGCTGAAATTGTTCAAAAGTAAACTAGCTCTTGAATTCTAACAAAGAGATGTGGCGCCTTCAATTGTCCTGTGCACACTTCTTTGGCAAATGTTTCTTGATTGGAATACCAAAAAGTAATACCGAGACACAGGATAAAATTCGGGTTCGAAAGGGTTAAATTATTCAGAGTTGATACAAAAGCGCCCTGCGAAATTAAGCGTTGTGTCGTACATATCGCAATACTTAGAATCAGCTTAAAAAAATCTGTTTATCGAAAAAAAGTTGCCCACCACGATTTCTATTTAACATTTCAGTTAATAACTATTACACTAGACTTGATGATGAATTTTTAATTATTCCACTCACAGCCAAATACACTACGAAGCGGCGTCCATTAGGCATTAGCGGCGCACTCAGTCGTTTTTTGAGCTCACACCATTTCAGACCAGCGTTGCGCATAAGCTCCGCAATACGCCTTGCCACACATTGTGGCAAGCGGCAATGTAGCTTGTCATAAATTTTTTACGGCACCAAAATGGTAAAACGAAAAAATCAAAAAACAGTAAAACCAAAAAAAACCAAAACGCAAGCCGTGTGCGCCTAATGTGTGCACATTTTTTCTGCTGAATTTGACAAAAATCGCACATTTTACACTTTTACATTTCGCACCTTTTGCATGTTTGCCATGTGTGTGTGTGGGAAAGTGAGTTTGTGTGTGTGTGCGTGTTTTTTTTTGCATGGCTCTTTACATTTGTTCCAGCCACAAAGAGGCGAAAACGCGAATACGCCAAATGTGCGCAGTGTTGTTGTTGTTGTTGATTTGGTTTTATACATTTGCAGGTTAGGTCCGCTTGGCGTTTTTATAACATGTTGTTGACATTTCAACGTTCGTTGTCGTTGTTATTCTTGCTATAGTTGTTGTTGTTGTTGTTGGTTTTGTTGGTATGTTTGTTGCTATTGCGTTTTGTCATTATTGTTGTTTTGTCGTCTTGTCGAGATTAAGCTCACTTTTGGTTTTGCATTTTGAGCGGGATTTAAAGGATTTGCAACGCAAACGACAACAACAACAACAACAACAATACATGACCAGAAGCCTTTGGTTGGGTAACAGCCGTGCGGTACAACAGCTGACGTGGATAAAGCGCAGCGAAGAAATGAGAAAAAATTGTGACACTCTTTATTTTATTATGATTTCTACGCCAGCAACAATAACAACAAGAACAACAACACTAATAACACAACAGCGTTGACAAACAAAACAAAAACGCCAACAACAACAACCATCACAATAACAACGTCTAGAACGGTTGCGAAACGCATTGTATTTGGTTGCTCTAAGCCAACGACATTTATATGCGTCACCTAGTCACACACACACACACAAACACAAACACATTTATTGAAGACATCAAACACACTCCCACACATACACATATACAAACACACACACAAATGGCACAGAGATTGGCATTTTAAGGATTTTATGACATGTGGCATAACCGTTGTTTTTTCCCCCCTTCTTCATCTTGCCCCTCTTTCCATATAAACCCCTGACTGACTGTTTCATCTCTGTCGGTTTTACTTCGGGCAAATGCGGGGTTTTTTGCTTTTGGCATATTATTTTTCGGCTTTATTTGCATTGTTGTTGGGGCTGCTTGTGGCATTATTGTTGTTTTCGATTTTGTTTATTGTTGTTGTTCAGAGCTGTTGCGCCAAGTGTTGCCATGCGGTAGCGTCGTGCGGCAGCGAAAGCATTTTAAGGCGGTCTTTAAGGCGTAAAACCCCAAGATTTGCATGTGTTTACGTCTGTTAAAATGTTAACAAGCATTGCGTGCATGTTTGTGTGCATGTGTGTGTGTGTGTGTGCGTGTGTGGGGAATGTGTTGTGCGGGCCCAAACAAATTATGCAAACAATATGCAAACGTTCCGAATGTGCCGCGGCTCTCACATGTGGTGGCATGCAGACACACACACAGAGCCTGCAAGCAGATTTGCATACACTCAAACACACACACACACACACACATATACATAGAAGCATGCATGCACATGGAGTCGTGTAAGCGACCCGCTGCCACGAAGTGACATAAATATTTGCCTTATGCCGATTTCATGAACACTTTCAGTGTGTTGCAATAAAATATTTGGCAATTGAGTTGACTCCAGCGCCAGAGTGGCAAAAGTGGGCCAGTGTGGAATGAATGTGGAGGAAAACAAATGGAAGGCACTGTAAAGTGAAGTGGAAAGTATTGCGTTGTGTGGACAAATATTCGATGATGATTGTTAGAGGCGGAATAGTGTCGTTGGGTGAGACAAGAGAGCGATGATGGCTGTGGGTTGTGTGTGTATGGAGGCTCATGACTCTTTGTAAATTGTGCTCTATGAGGTGAGTTTATATATATTTTTCAAATAATTAGTTGTCCTGGCTGACTGATTGACTAGCTAACGACTGATTCATTATTGTGGTCATCAGGCTATAATATAAACAGGAATTTCAAACTGTAGGTCAACATTAGAAAATGAACCTCCATCAAGATATGATTTTTCGAAATTTGGAGCCTAAAGGTACAAAACATAGGTTAAGTTTTTATATGGAGAACTGTGGTTTGATTTGTTGAAAATACTCCAAATAAAAAAAACGTTCTACACTTGATTTTCAGTTTTTCGAAAATTAAAATTTAACGCATTCAAAAATGGGTTAAGGTTGGCGCACAGTAAGACTGTTAATAGAAAAACAAGAAATAAAAGGCCCAATGATTGCCAAAGTAGTGAAAACACTTGACAAAAAAAAAAAATTTGGTAAGTGTTTCTTATTTTTTTGAAAATCAGAATTTAAAAGGGGTAAACAAAGGGTTAAAAGTTTGTATGAAGTAATATGATTTTTTGTATGAAGAAATATGATTTTAAGGGTCATTCGATTTTAAACTTAGTGATAGCACTTCACATGTAAAATAATTCAATTTGGGTTTTTTTAATTTTTTTGGAAGATCAACACTGGGATAAAGGGTTAAAAGTTTGTATGAAGAAAATGATTGTTTTTATGAAGAAATATGATTTTAAGGCCTTTTTTTAACTTTGAAGTGAGGTTCCCAACGCGCGGCCAGTGGGACAACCCAGAGGCCATGCTAGGGGATCTGACGGATATTTTCTTCACTGACGGATCCAAGACCGTTAAAGGTACTAGAGCTGGATGGCACCTCGAAGGAAGTGTCAGATGCTACTACTCACTGGGTGGGCTGACTACCGTCTTTCAGACGGAAATCTTTGCCATTCTGAAGGTAGCGAAATGGATAATCGGTAGGAAATGGTGCAGGAAACATATAGGAGTATGTACTGATAGTCAAGCTGCACTTAAGGCCCTGGAGAACGCGCGTGTTACCTCTAAGATTGTCCAAGCTCTAACTTATCTGGGTTCCGGGACACTGAGGTGTTCTAAGTAACGAAACTGCCAATGAATTGGCTAACGGTGGATCAGGTTGCACACACATGGGACCAGAACCAATAATCGGCACCAGTCTAGCAGGAACCTTGGACTGGATCACGTCCTATGTCAACAACCTACATAGAGAACGTTGGTCTAGCTTGGGAAGCTGTAAAACTGCCAAGTGTTTTGTGAAAAGCCCGAACAGGAAAGCAAGGAAATTCTTTCAGTAGCTGAGAACGAAAGACCTCCGACGAATGGTTGGGTTAATCACAGGACACAATCCATGGGGGCAACATATGGCCAACATGGGCATCATCCAAGATCCGACTTACGTGTCTTGCCTGGAGGAGGTAGATAGTACAGAGCACTTTCTCTGTGCATGTCCTGCCTTCTCTAGAACGAGATTGCGCACGCTGGGTTCAGATGTTATGAGAATGGACGAAGCTCATTCTATCGCCCTGTGTGATCTCCTGAGACACATTAATGAGTCCGGGAAATATGCACAGGAGAATCCATAACTCCCTCTCCCTTTCCACCCACTTTCTCTTTTTCTTTTCCCATTCCCATCTCCTCTATCAACTTTTTTCCTGAGCCTGAAGTACAATGGGCTATAGAGCCTGAGTGCTTGAGGTAATGACCTCCCTTAGGTCATTTCCTCGGCTCCCCTTCACATCCATCCATCCATCCATCCAAGGCCTTTTTGACTTTAAACTTAATTCAATACGGATTATTTTATTATTTGGATAATCAAAGTCCAACGATGTCAACGGTGGGTTAAGAGTTTGCATTGGGAAACGTTGAAACTCCAAACTGGGTGAAAGTAGTTCATATGTAAAATAATTTTTCACGGGTTTTTAATTGTTTCTTAAATCAATATCTGACGTTTCAAACAAAGAATTAAACATTGATATGGAGTAACATGATTAAATGGCCCTATGCACTTTAAAATTTGTTTAAATTGAGTTCATTGGGCACCAACAAAACTTCTGGCTTTGATCATGGTGAAGTCTTTTTTCAAAAGCAAACATAAAGTAGATATTTAACAGTTAGACAGGTGCTACACTTACTTAAGGGGTTACATCAATTTTGGGTCTATAGAAAACAGTAAAAAGCAATGTTCAGTTGGTTCTATAGTGAAAAAATTTAAAGATACAATTGCCGATTTCGTCAAAATGCTCGCAAGATTTAAAATTAGTTTTTCTTGAAACTGTTTTTTATAAATTAGGAGGAAAAATTACTTTAACGCCAGAAGCCTGGATGAGTTCTTCATCTGCTTTAAACAAAGAGTGCGCAGCCGAAGATATTACGAGGTGCAGTTCCGTTCATTCGGCCAACTCAATCAGATCGTTGAAGATCGTTTTGGAAGGATTTTCATGACTCATGTAGTAAGAGGACAATTTCTCCTTGCAAGATTTATTAACAGCCTGACTAAAGCCATTATAGATACTAAAATAAACCTTAAACAAATCTCAATTACTGCATGATTTGTGGTCATTAAATTCGTTAAAGAAAATGCAGCTAAAAGTATTCACCTGCACTTCAAAAGGACCTGCAGTTAGGCAGTTAGTTCAAATCAACAAAATCAACTTAATCTTAATCTTAATCTTCACTTTATCTAAAATGCGTTCAATTGTCGCAATTCCATTACGACACAACTACTCGAATGAGCCATTAACACGAAGGCAGTCTTCTTAATGTTCAATTGTCATCAAATCAACAACTAACCAGTCAAAAATACACAACGACACGAAGCATAAACAGTGACGTCTGACTTTGAAGCGTAGCGAGTCAGCGATTGTCCTGGACTTATAAATATGTGTTGACACATTTGCGCCTATTTCACGCACTAATCAATCGTATGTGCCCAGCAACACGTGATTAACAACAACAATGTTTGTCACACATGTTTAATTTTATCGAAAAATCAAAATACCCTCACACACAGACACACAAACAGACCAAAGCACACACAAAACAATTCCCACGCCTTCGCCACGTGCGTTTGATTAGCAATCAGTGGGCGACGATCTTTTCAGCAGTAAATGTCAAAAAGCCGCACACTGGTGCAACTACATGAAATTGGTAGCTAAAAAAATAATGTAAAAATACTGAAAACACATTATCAGTTTTGGCTTTATTTGCGCGTTCAAACTAATTTCTGAGCTCTGATGTATTAAGAGACCTATAGTAGAATTTTATGGCAAATATTTTCGTGGTACATTTTGTCCTTAAAATGTCCTTTTTTACAGAACATTTTTGGAATTTTAGAAAAAAGGGTCAAATTCACCCATACAAATAGGAGCTACGGGGTTAAAATGTTCCACAAAAATGTTCTTCGTAGTATTTTAGATCAAATTGCTGAACACATCATATACCTAAAATGTGGGGTTATATAGTTTTCGTATGTCGGTTCACCATAAGAATGTGCAAGAAGAGGAAAACTTTAACCCCCCTGAAAAAATTCAGACGTAAACTTTCAAAACGCCGATACACGTATATTTTTTTTTGGTCCCCCCTATCAGAATCCGTAGTCAGAACCCTGTTATTTTTGTTTGTGTTATACAGTGTTATATATTTTAGTCTTACATTTCTGGCCCACTGTACTCTGGCTTTACAGTGTATAAATAAATATATAAAAACCCGAATATGGCCAAAATAGCAGCACAAAAAAAACATTCCAAAACGAGCTGTGAAAGCAACAAAAACATTCACCTACCTTAACTCCACAAAAGTTGTCTTCCGAGCAATAACTAACCAACAGCTTGGCCCACTTGCAGTGGCGGATTCAGGGGAGGGTTTTGGGGGTTGAAACCTCTCCCCCCCGAAATATTAGAATCAACTTTAAAACTACATACAAATTAAAAGTCATTTGGGTTTTTGTATGGTTTTTTTTAATATTAAAGAATAACTTCTTAAAGTTATCCCCCAAAATATCTTTCTGAATCCGCCCCTGTCCACTTGGTCGAAAAAACAAACCGTGCGAGACATTGCATGGCTTTAGGCTGCACAAAGTGGCTGAATGTACGAGTATGAGTGGCTGGCAGCCAGTCAACCAGGCAGCCGGCCTGGACGAATGAATGAGTGAACCAGCGAGCGAATGAGTAAACAAAGCGACAGCAGGGGCCGGCACAGTGTTTGGCACACAAGTGTCAGTGGCACATATTAAATCAAGTCATCAAAATAAACACACGACACGCTCCAACACTCACACACACACGCACACACACGTACACACGTATATACAACTAGCCAGCAACTGTGACAAAAACGGTGCCAGCGGTCACGATTCCTGGTGTGAATTGACTCGGTTGATTCATTGTGCTTGTGTAGGTGTGACACGCACGTGTTGTTCGCCTTTATGTGTGTGTGTGTGTCGCTATTGGCCTGCGGCTATTAATGGCTCACTCATTAGCACTTCCAGTGCCGCTCAAACTGTACTGTACGCACCTAATTGCAATGTTCATTATTTATAGCCAACACTGCCAAACGTCCATTTAACGGGCCACTGCAGCGCAGCAGCGAAATGTCACCTCAGCCAACAACAACAAGCCGAGATTTCAGCTGAATTTTTGGCATTTTCAGTTTTGTTGCCCAAAGGCTGAAACGTTTATTAAAGAATTTGGCGTTGTATGCTTTAAAGTGCTGTAAGCCATCATTTGGTGCATTGTCGGCGACATTGCTGTCGTTGTTGCTGCGAAACGTTGAACGTTTAGCAAATAATTTGTGCCGCTAACCGCATGTGCGGTAAATTGCTCGCGTGACACAAACAATTAGTGACTTTTGCCCGAAGACATGCCGCAGTAGTGTATGCACAAATATTTACAGTAAATATTGTATCCGTATGTGTGGGTTTGTGTGTGTGTGCGTTTATGGGTCGTTTATGTTTTTAGCATAACGTTATTTTTTTTAGCAAAGTGTAGCAAAGCGTATTAAAGTTTGTACTGAGGTGTTGTAAATCACTTCCAGATAATCTTAACGTCTCTATAAAACACTGCTATTTGTTGTTGTAAATGAATGCAATAAATGTTGTGTCAGCTGTTGTGCTGAAAGTGGAAAAAGTTTGCCTTGAAATAGCAACAGTGTGTGGTGTGTTATATGTGCTGGTCTGACGGTTGTGGGTTCGAATGTCGATTCTTGTTGTTGTTACTCGTCGGCTACACTGCAAAAAGAAAGCAATGTTGTCTGTTGTGGCTGTTGTATTGGAATTAAAAGAACCTGTCAGAATTCTTAGAGTGAAATACTGGCCTAGGCAAAGGTCCCGTTATGCGAAGTGGAACTTAAAACTTGATCTCTCTTTCCCCAATGGGCAATGAATGATTTAAAAAAAAATAAAAATTTAAAAAATATATGAAAAATATACCAGAGCTTTGAAAGAGAATAAAATTTCGATGTAGGAATCTAAAGACTGAGATTCAAAACAAACATATGACATATTTTGGTTCTGAAAGTTCAAAATATAAAATTTAGTTTAACCCTAGAAAGGTAATCTTCGTCGATTCGACGAACACCACATACATTTCTTCAAATTTCTCCTTACTCTCCGATCAGATTGCTTTTTCTTTTCGTATGATCTCAGTTGGCGTTTATCAGTTTATACGATTTCTAATACTTCTAAAAATCGGAGTTGAATACGACTTCGTCGATTCGACGAAGATTACCAACAACGTATGTAAAATATGATTACCCTTCTAGGGTTAAAGGAGACAATTTTTCTCTTTCATTTGATACCCATATCTTCATCATTGTACAACCGCAAATATTTAAAAAATAAAAAATATTTGAAAAAAAAAATATTAAAAAATATTTTAAATGTGTATGTCCTTACAATTTTAAAAGTTTTAAAAAGGACTTTGGGTCAGAAAACGACAAACTGACTGCGCCAAGATATTATAAATGACCTCTAGTTTCACGTCTATATCAACTTTTGGATGGGTCTCAGAATAAACAATTTTTTCGCACGGTGTAATAAATATGAAGTTGGTGTTTTCACTCAGTGCATCATAACTTTGTCATTTTTCTTTCAATTCTCTTGATGTTACGCTTAATATTTGCTCAAATAACATATTTTTCATCTTAGATTTTAAAACCAAAGGAGATCATTTATTTTATATATAAAAAATGTTCCCAAATTTATTCTTTTTTAAATTGGTCGAAAAATTCAATTTTTTACAACTTTCACCGTCAGTAACTTCCCCAAATGTCATCTGATTTGGACAATCTTCATATCGCTAGAAAGAATAAGCTATTATCTTCTGACAGACGGACAGTTTGTGTTAGTCGGATGATTCGTTTACAAGATAAGTGCTCATAACTGAAACAACTAGTTTTTCGGAAAATGCTTCTTAAAAATTTTTGGGATTTTCAGTTTCTTTTTCCATGGCCTAAAGTTAGTCTAGAAAATAGGTGCATAGGTATTTTTAGGTGCACGCGATTGACTCATTTTTTGTCGAGTAGTGTATTAGTCGAGCATTACAGTCTGTTCCGAAAGAAAGTGTTTAAGGTTTTGAGAAACTACTGAAAATATTTATTCTATTTTTATTATATTAATATTCAAGAAAAAATGCATACCGCATTATGATTAGCCTGCTCTCTCCTTGGTATAACCTGCAAAAAAAGGCACACCAAACTTTTCGAACTACTCTTGAAAACTATGTACTTCAAATCTTGAAATGCAAGCTGGCTCTTCATAAGGTCCCAAACATTTCCGATACTGTCTTCATCTGGATATTGAAAGGGCCAACCCATGATGTAATCACACTTTCCTACTTTCAGGTGCGACAGAGACAGCTCCAATACTTTGGGTCATTGTACTCTTGCAAGATTAAATTTTCGTTATTGTGCTCAAAAACCTGCTTGCTGGACTTTTAATAGGAAAATCTATAAATTTGGGGCATTCTAAGCGAATTAAAATCTTGCATGAAACATCCAAGCAACCAAAACTGCTCTCAGACATTCACTTTAACAGAATGTTTAACATTGCGTTGAAAGAAATTGGTACTATGCGCTTACCAGGCCACGCGCAGAAGGTTGATTCATTCGTAAAAATCATCTCCACTCAAATGTAATCTTTATTTTCAGATGTGATTAGCGCTAAGATGCGGTTTCATACTCGTAGTTTGACATAGTAAATTTGTGTTACCTGATTATTTTAAAGGTTAGCTGCCTGTTGGATAAGTTTGAGTGGATGATTCCTAAACAACTGCACAAACACTTTGTTGTCTCTTCAGGAGTGTCATCAACATTTTTCGCCTGCTGTACTGTGTCACTCACTTCTCAATGAAAAATGTTTCCTTTTTAATGACATTGACTGTAGTTGATTGCGACAATTGTGCTTGCAGCGCTCATTTGGCAAAGCAGCGCTTTTTTGAAAGTTTCAAACGACACTGAATTCAATTGGACATGACGTCATGGCCCACCGTTGGTACAGTTGCGCCTTACAGAAGAAGTGCCAATATGCTTTATTTTACTATTAAAAACCTCGACCAATTTCTCCTAGAACGGGGCCAGTGTTGCTAGATACCTGAAATGACTTTCTCATAAATCTTAACAAAAATATTGAAAATTCCTCCCAAAGTTAAAGAAATATCCTCCAATTTTTTTATAATTTGCGTAATTTTAATGGAATTAAACTTCTTATAGAAAGAGGCAAATATATATTTAATGCAGCCTTTTTTCATTCATCTTCAGCTTAACAACAAAAACTTAACAAACATATAACATATGAATGAAGGAGTGAGGGCGAAATTGAACGAGCTTACATTTTGTAAGCTTAAACATATTTAAGACAATAGGATGCTTTTACTATTAAAATAGTTGCCAAAAAATGTTTTGTTGCCAGTGTTCCCAATACATCCAACTTCGTTATCCAAAAATCTACCAAAAATCCACTAAAGGTCCGAAAAATCCCCTAAAATAACAACAAATCTCCTAAACTTTCTCCTAAACAATGTTTCCCCCTAAAAGTTCTCTTAACACACCAAGAATCTCCTATATTTGAACACTGGCGCCCATGCATTCCACGTCGAAACGATGTTCCAACGCACTACGCACTACAGAGAAAGTAAGTTATGGGCTCGTACAGCGCGATTGTGAAATGGTCTCCCTGCAGATATTTTCCCCAGCACTTATGATCTTGATGGATTCAAGGCAAGAGTTCATAATTTTTTCACCCAATATCCTTTCTCCCAACCTATATATCCTTCCTGAACCAGCGCAATGCCTCACATTGATAGGGGTATCACCTGCGCGTTGGCTCATTTATAAAAAAAAAAAATATGTAGGAGGAATTCTCCTGATCTGGCAATACTGGAACTGGCTGCATCTCCCTTGACTTCCTTTCTAGAATTACTTTCTCTTACTCGAAAACCTTGCTTTCACTTAATGTTTTTTACCACAAACCCACACTTTATGGCATCACAATTTTCTGCAATTGCAGCACTTGCACTTTATAAATATTTTCATACTTACGTCTCAATGCTTATTTCCATTCAAATCAAATAATGCCATTTTATTATATGCAATTTTTATGCTCTTTTACAATTTTATTTACTTCATTTTAAGTTTTATTCTCATTTTGTTGTTATTGTTGTATTAACATAATTCAAATGTATTTATATTAATTTTATATTTGTATAGTATATATATATTTATATTTATATATATATGTATGTACGTGTATTTTGTATGCATGTTAGTACATCATATGTCTGTTTGCATTTAAATTTCTAGCAGTTTGTTGGTTTGTAATGACTTTCATGTTGCATTTGTAATTTCATTTAATAAGTGTATTTTACATTAGAACTGCAGCTTTTCAGTTTTGTAGCTTATAAATACATTTTGCATTAATATAATTTATATATATAGGTATATATATATATATATATTTGAATTCTACAATTACACAAGCAAAATTACATTTTATAATCTTAGCTTTTATTGTACAACTTTTGCGGCACCGCAATGCAAATTCAATTCAACTAAAAATTTTACTGACACTTGTACGATATTTGTTTTGTCCAATGAATCCAATGTGATAATTGATAAACTAAATCACAAAACATTTAAGTTGAATGTAATGAAAACACTTGTCAGAGGTTGAGAATCAAACAAAACAAACCACAAGAGCGTCTCAAATGAACTGATTGCAAATACAAAGCAAAGCATTAAACCACATCAAATTAAATACAAATTGAAAATAAAGTGTAAATGTATAATATTTTAAAATGTGTAAATATGTGTGGATATATTGATGTCCTAAACATGAAATGCGGAGAAAACGACCTCTGATGAAATGACGAGCATGACACCAACATTTTTGGGTATGAATCACCGATGTAGGCCAAAGTGTGTGATGAAATATTTTTCGTGGAACTGACACTGAGTTAATTTTTCTTTCGGCGGCTGTCCTCTCAGCAGGAAATTGCAAACCTCTGAGAGTAAGATTGCCTATGAAAAAGCTCCCAACGCGCCGTTCGGAATCGGCATAAAACTGTTGGTCCCTTCCAACCTTGAAAAATTCACACGCACAACATGGAGGATTGCGGGTATCTAAGCCTTGGTCTCATAATCGGGCCAGTCAAGAAGAAGAAGAAGACACTGACTTAAAGAAAACGTGTCACTATATCACTTTATGGACAGTTAAGAGTCAAGGATCGACCATTAGATCCTTATGGAGTTGTCTAACCAGCCCACAATTAGCTGCGTGTAGAAATCGACTCTGACCTCTGAACTGGTGCGGGAAGGCATCGATAGACGCAATAGCTGTGGGCCTGAAAACATGGTGACTCCAATGTCAGTTGGAGCACATGTGAATCTCGAAGATGAATAGTTTTTTTTACCTTACTTTCGGGAGTAAATATATAAAGTTTTTCAAACAAACAATGCAAATACAATCCAAATGCCGTCAAGGGTTGCAAAACTTTGTACGGAATTTTTTTTAAATAAATGTTAAAATTTCTGTATTAATTTTGAGATGAATGAATAAACAAATAAATAAATAAAATAAATAAACAAACATTGTTTGAAAATCAATTTCATTTAGTTACACAGATTATACTTAAAAATGAAAAATGTTCCATCCTTTCATCTATTCATTGTTTTAAAATTAATTCAATTATTTTGTTAACTGTTGAAAATATTAATTCAATTATTGCAAAGCTTTAAAAATAAATCATTAATTTTATATTTTTCCATTTACAAATTCCATACGCACAACAGAAATGATTGCATTAGGCCTTAGTCTCGTAATCGGGCTGTCGTGTCAGTCATAAACGAATGTTTTACTTCTACTACGAAACGAGCAAAATTTTGCATTAGTAAAAAATTACCCAACGCCTAAAATCCTCTTACATTTTTTTGTTAGCTGCTACGCTAACTAGGCGCATTAATGTGTGTACTTGTATGTGTGTGTGTGTGTGTGTGTAGTTGCAGTTTCAACTCATTCCACTGTCAAGTTTAAATATGGCATTGATGACATAATGGTTTTAAT
This sequence comes from Melieria omissa, assembly GCA_963971225.1. Classification (NCBI taxonomy): domain Eukaryota; kingdom Metazoa; phylum Arthropoda; class Insecta; order Diptera; family Ulidiidae; genus Melieria; species Melieria omissa. The sequence continues at coordinate 116,193,175 of OZ020268.1, forward strand.
TTCGTTTTGAATAAAGAATATTTTGAAATTTGCTTTCATAGTTAGTTTCCAGCGGCTCATAGTAAAAAGGGATGCCATCTTTATGTTTTTTATGTCTTGTTTTTAAATAAAGTTTGTCTTTAAATAAAGTTTGCAAGTTGTTTTGACAGCCAGTTTCCGTTATCTAACCTGTTTAGTGGCGCACACAAACAGAATTTGGGTTTTCAGACTTTGAGAGTTCAAAGCTCTCTCAAATACTTATCTGTATCTTTCAAGCATTTTGGATATGAAATCTGATTTTAACTGATATAAGGCTCAAAGGTTCAAGGGGGAAAGGGGTGTGTGCGCCACTGAACCTGCAGCGCAACACAGCTGGGTTGCTGAGCTCATCAGCGTTCGTCGGATTTATCTATAATATCTCTTTACTGTATCTACATGTCGTACATTAGTGATTACCATCGTTGAATGTTGTTATGTGTTGAATGTTGAATATGTGTTTGTGTGTGTGTGTGTGTATGTACAAATAAACATGCACTTGGTAATTAATGTTAACACCTATTTAAATGTTGATTGCAGCGTTAGTGATTTCATTTTTTCATGTTTCATACTGCTTTTTAATTTTTAATAATGTTTTGCTCTCTGCTATATACAAATTTTTTATATTTTTTATTTCATGTCAAGCATTATTTTGCATTTATATTATTAATATGCAAATTTAATGAGTACAGAATGCCACGAACATGAACAAATCCAAACTTGAATGCCTTAATTTAAAAAAATTTAATTTTGCTAAACAGTTGTTGAAAATTGTCGGAAGTGCAGTGAGCATATTTGATCTGTGAAAAAGCTCAAACAAATATGTAGCGGCCAAAGTTAGTGGAATTTAAGGTAAAAGTGTTGGTGTTTGGTTGGTTGTATTTCTGGGAACTCACGCGTATTTTGTAGTAAATGAAGAGTAATTGTTGGAAAACTGAAAATGTTTAACAATTGAAATTTTACACATTTCATGCATGAAAGTCATTATGGTATAATTATTCATGGAATTGTATTGTATTGTGTTTGTTATTCACTATTTATTATTAATTATTTATTTTTCTTGTTTTATTACTATTTATTTATTTTATTTATTTCTTTTTAATTATTTGTTATTTATCATCAGTTATTCGAATTCAAATCACATATCAAAAATGGAATCGAAATGTGGCACTTGTCCTTTCACATGAATTCATTTTCAAAAATGAAATCGACAGTAGTAAAATGCAGCACCCCAAATTTCGATTTCAGTCGAATTCAATTTCGATTTCGAGTGAAAGTGAAATCTGGCACCTGCCTGTTTATATCGTTTTTTTTAATATCAACAAAAAAGTTATTTAGTGGACACAGCTAGAACCTAATTTTTTGGCAACACTATTCCAATCTTTTTCAAATTTTTGAACGGAGTTAGCCGGGCCTAGCTTGGCCTAATGAGCTCTCATATGAGAGCTGCCACCACCACCTACCACCTTGCCGGTTTAGGTATTTTTTGAGGTCCCTCTTCTTTAACGCCCTAACAATTTGGATGATTCATCTTTGCCAATTTGGACAAAATTTCGTGGCGAAGTTTTGCCGAAAGTCGCATTTTTAAGCGCGTCGATATACTATAAAAAATTGTTCACGAAAATAACAATTTGAACCTCTAGAATCGAAAAAACCATATTGCTAAGCAACCAGCATTGCATAGCCCACTTTATGTGATTTTTTCTGGAAGACCAGCCAATGGTCCCATCAGGCAAAAATAGGAGCAAAGGTAGTAGCAATTTTGATTTGTAGCTTTCAAACTCAACTAAAGACGTAACGTTAGAGGGGTTAATTAAAAAAAAATCACAAAAATTCTCACTTTGGTGCTAAGAAGAAAAGCTTGACCCCAGAAGTTCATAGACATTTTGTTTTACGGCAACAACAACTCTGAAGTTGTTGGACTCAGAAAACAATAAAGTTGTGGTGGTGGCAAGGCAGGTGAAGTTTTGAGGCAAATACCATTTGAAATTTTTCCCATACAAATTGCATGAAAGTACTTGGTTACTTTCGCATTGATGAAATCTGAGCATTTCTCGTATTGACAGGAGAAATATTGTCACAAGTTAATTTTGTTGTAATTAGTTGATAATTTTCTTACATAGTTTTTAGTTTTATTTTATTTTATTTTATTTTGTTTTATTTTATTTTATTTTATTTTATTTTATTTTATTTTATTTTATTTTTTATTTTATTTTATTTTGTTTTATTTTATTTTATTTTATTTTATTTTATTTTATTCTATTTTATTTTATTTTATTTTATTTTATTTTATTTTATTTTATTTTATTTTATTTTATTTTATTTTATTTTATTTTATTTTATTTGATTTGATTTTATTTTATGTTATTTTATTTTATTTTATTTTATTTTATTTTATTTTATTTTATTATATTTTATTAATTTTTTTTGTTTTATTTTTTTATTTTATTTTATTTTATTTCGTTTTATTCTATTTTATTTTATTTTATTTTATTTTATTTTATTTTATTTTATTTTATTTTATTTTATTTTATTTTATTTTATTTTATTTTATTTTATTTTATTTTATTTTATTTTATTTTATTTTATTTTATTTTATTTTATTTTAATTTATTTTATTTTATTTTATTTTATTTTATTTTATTTTATTTTATTTTATTTTATATTATTTTATTTTATTTTATTTTATTTTATTTTATTTTATTTTATTTTATTTTATTTTATTTTATTTTATTTTATTTTATTTTTACAGCAATGAATTAATGACATATTGAACATAAATAAATGCAAATAATTAAGGAAACATTTTCTGTTGGTTATAATTATAAATAAATAAATGAATTACTCGCATGGATTCATTCTTCAACACACAAACACACCAATATTTGTATTCGCATCGATCTAAAGGAGCGCCGGAACAGTGTAAAATCATTTAATTAACCCGAACGTTGGTTATACGCGCAGCAACATGTTAACAACAAGCGGCCAACAATGCCAATCAGCAGCGCTGCCAGCGCTTTGCTCTGTGTCGAGTTTATGTTGTTATGTGATTTTCTGTTCGACTATTTGCATAAATAAAAAATGCAACACACCCAGTGTCATTATTTGAGATCCTATTTTAACCCTCTAGTACACAAGTTGTTAATTTTGTTAAAAAAATTACCAGTGATAGTTTTGTGGTGGAGAAGTAATGCTTGTTCGGGGAAAACAATTTCATGTCAATTGGAGGCGTGATAGAGGGTGTAGAAACTAGAAGGCCTACAGACCTGCTTGGGAACTAGAGGGTTAAGGTAGTTGAGAGCAGCAAAAACATTTTATTTTGCTTTTTGGTTTGTTGACATTTTACAACTGCAAGCAATGAGATTTAGTGACGTATGCAAAACACTCGAGTGTGTTTGTGTGTGTGTGTGTTAGTTTGTGTGTTGTTTTGCGTGGCTTAATGCATGTTTGAGTGCATGTTTATTGATAATTGGCCAACGATGCGTAGACAGACAGACAGAGTTGCCGCATAGCGGAGAGTGTGACTGCCTCATTGCCGCTGGGTCATTGCTTCGAGCCTTAATGGAATGTAATGTCATTAATTCGATACATGTGTTTGTGTGTGTGTCGGTGCAACGGTAATAAATTGGAAATGTCAACACTGATCTGCTATTTTTGCGTTGCCAATAATGGTGCTCACTCGGCTGATGTAAAAATTTAATTTCGTTGTTGTTGGCAATGCAGTTCAAATAATGCCGTTACACATGTTTGTTGCAAAATGCATTTTTACACACACCGTCGCACCATCACAGCGCCACACCGACATCGCTGGCTAATAACACAATTTTGTTGCGTTCATAACTTTAATAGTCGAAATTGCATGCAATATTTTGCAGCCTGCAGTGCTCCACACACACATACATTCTCATATTAACCCATAATATTCTGATGAAGCTGCTTAAGCCCTGCTCCGGCCATCCGGTCGGCTTTGCACTGTTCGCATAATTTTTGGTGACGCGCAGTCAAATGTCGCGTTCGAAATTTGTTGCCCATAAATTAACGCACTTCAGTGCATTCCGGTGTCGGTGCACACACACACACACACCGTTGCGCGTCGGTAATGGAAAATGTTCGCGCTTTAATGCATTCACGCCGGTCACTGTGGTTTTTTGTTTGTGCGCGCAAAATAATTTTCAAAGTCGAGTTGGTTTTTGTGCTCGTTTTGCAGTTTGCATGAATTTGCTGAAATTTTTGTCATTTCAAGTGCCAGCGATGCAGTTTTTGTTAGCCATTTTTGCAATTGTAGGCTAAAATAGTTTTTGGTATAAAAATAATGTAATAATTTTGGTAAATGTGGAAAGGTAAGTTAATTATTTTGTGGAAATTGTTTGAGCGGCGGCTTTTGGCCATGTGGCCATTGGCTTTGGTCAATCTTGAATTATGGAATTTATTAGAATTTTAATAGCAGTCAACCACTACATACAACCAGCCAACTGTAACAAACAATGATTTGGTGGTTATGCTGAATGCTTAACATTTTATTTTTGGTTAGGTTGAACAAGAAAGTTTTTCAAAATTTATTTGGCATTTGTAATTTTTGTATTTTTTGTACTAAAGAATGTTGTAGATTACGAAATAAATTATTCAAATCGATTCAGTTGTTTCCGAGATAAGACGTTTTCTCGCTTTTTGTGGGAGCCAATTGCATAGAAAATGCCCAGTTTGTATGGCAGCTCCTGTAAGACTTGGAGATAGCGAGTAGGTGTGTTTGGAAGAAACATTCGGAAGGCAAAATAAATGAATGCCAGTCATACATTTGACACATCTGTGGGCAACCTGGGAGCAGTGGGAGCCTATTTTATAAAAACGATCATTTTGTATGGCAGCCCCATTAAGGGTTGAAGATGGGGTATAAATATTGTAACGAAGACATTCTGTCGCTGTGCAAAGCAACCCTGCCGCTACGCGCCGTGCTATAATTCAATCTGGCAATCGGGAATGTGCGAGAACGATCTGCGCGATGGCCGGCCAGGTATAAAAGGCAGCCGGGTGCGGCGCAGCGAGTCAGTCTGGTTTTGACAAGTGAAGTTGCCACACGGAGTAATTACGCAAATACTTAAGTACGAACAGTAAAGTGTAAACTGTGAATAATAAAGTGACTGTTGGTTTTTAATTGGCTGCGTTCGAATAAACAAAGTTGTTTCATTTTCAAATTGCACAATCCAGTGATACGTAGTAGCCCACTAGAACTAGCATTCATAACAATATGTTTGAAAGAAATGTTCGGTGGAGAAAACTAATGTGGGTCAGTCATAGATATTAACCCTCTAAGAGCAACTTCTCACCAGCTGTTTAGCAATTTGTCGAATTTCTCAGCTTTTGTGAACTCGATGCGCCGCCATTTATTCCCACTCTGGCCCCAAAATTGTTTGACTCATGCACTTTTTCACCAAACCGCCTAAAATGAGAGATTGCGGAGCATAGAAATCAAAAAATCGTACATAGAGAAAAAAGCTCTCTTTTGAAAAGCAATCATATTTAAAAAATCTACAAATTGTTTCACAGCTTCTCAAAAGTTACTTATAGAGTATTAAAACCTATAACTGATCCCTATTAATTTTTTCTTCTCAACAGTTCCGCAGAACATACCCAACCCCTATCTCCAAACCTTAATGGGGCTTACAAACAAAGTCATGGTTTTTACAAAATGGGCTCCTTTTGCTTTCAGGTTGCCCCCAGATGTGTCATATGTAAGACTGACTTGCATTTATTTTGCTTTCTGAATATTTTTTCTATACATATATAACCGCTATCTGCAACTCTTAAGGGGGCTGCCATAGAAAACTTGCCACTTTCTATGGGATTGCATACCCAATTGTAAATGTAGTAAACGAGAAAACATTGTATCTCAAAAACTCTTTAACCGATTTGAATGATTTATTCAAAAATCAACAACAGTCTTGAGTGCAAAAAATACAAAATTAATTAAAGTTCAAAGATTCACCAGCAGGGGGCGCCCCTACAAAAGAAGTTGTTAGGTTGTCAACTTTTGGGCTTCTATGAAACAAATATTATAATGTATTGTCGAAAGCCCATTAACCTTTATATTTCAAATAAAATTGCAATTATACTTGATTTTTTGAAGCTATCATCAACAATTTTTTGCACTAATAACAAAGCATTAGTTGGCTGAATCAAACATTGAAAATATTGAAAATTTCCACAATGGTCTTCACTGAAAAATGCCTATAATTGCCTATAGTTGTATTGGAAATTTTGTATTGGAAAATTTTACATCACATGCATACTTGACAAAATAAAATAAAATAAACAATTAAACAGTGATCAAAACTTTTTTTTTTAATTCATCCTTAATGTTTAAACTCAGTTTTTATTTACTTGTTTTTTTGTTTTTAATTTTGTTTGAAATGGTAATGGTTGCTCAGAGGTGAGAAGAATCAACAAAAGTTTAGTCTTTCCAGACTTAAATTATATGAAACTTATGACAACAGTAGGAATTTGTTTATAATTTTTTTTTTAATATTTATTCCCAAAGTCAAACCACAAATTTGCCATTTCTACACAATTTTTTCCAATGCTGTAGGAGCATTCTTTAAGAGCCCATAACTTCTACGTTATTCTATATTTTTTCCTGAAACTTGGCATTTCTCTTACATGAAGCGATTCCAACCAAACCTTTTACTCAGATTTTTGAGGTTATAACAAATCATTTTGGCATTTTTGCCACTACTCGCAACACTCCGAAGTACAGAAAAGCCCTTTGTTCTCCTATTTAGTTACTTAAAGATCTCGCTTACGAGTACTTAACTTGTCTGTAGCCAAAAATTGCATTAACCCGGCATCGGTGTGGTGGGGTATACCATACCCCAGAGGTTGTATTTTTGTAAATATTACGCCTATCCATTTTTTGTGGGCACTATCGCTTCTAGTAGCTGTTTATAACAGTCCAACCTTACACATTTGCTATCCAAAAACAACTTGAGTTTTACCAGATTTCAGTCACATCCCGCTAAAGTTCATTGGGGTATGACATACCCCACCACACCAATAACGTAACTTTTTCTGTAAATGATTTTGAATTCAAATTGATATTTTTAATGGTCTAGTAGTCATCGATTTATTAAAAAAACTCACCGGACGGAAACATAAGAGGCAAGTACCAACTGTCCAACTGCTACGTGCAAGAAAAGCTCCCAGTTCAGTATTCGCATTTCGTCGCCGTAGAAAACGAATGTCGTATGTTCCATTGAACTTAATAGCACATACGACAATCGTTTGTCGTATCATATGTGCCAAAAAATATCATTATTTTTGTACATCATCATGATTCTGTAAATCCTTGAGATAATGCGAAGCTGTACCAAAACGTCGTCAGTACAGCACACAATGTTCGGTTTGTCTGAGAGCAAAAACCTTATACATCTTGCAAAAAATGCGCTAATTTGGAGACCCTGTATTTCACTACTATTTCACCGTAGCTACCGAAAATTATATGTCACATAACTACATGTATATCGTTTTTAAAACCGACTATGGTTTTTGGAAAAGTATGCAATGTAATTTTTTTAAACCCCATTTTATGAAGTCAACCTATAAATTTCAGTATTTTTCGTTTATTTTTCTTATATTTGTTATTTTCTTTTACAAATTGCTTGCACAAGAAATTTTTTTGCATTTTCTTACGTAAAATGAAATGAAGAATAATATGTAATTGCTATCTTTTATATTTGTGTTGTTTCGTGGGCTTGGTGCTATATAAAGTTTTGGGGTATGTCATACCCCACCACACCAATAACGTAATTTTTTTTCACCACACCAACGCCGGGTTAAGCTGATTACAGTTTACAACTTTCAGATGAAATGACAACGCACTCAGCGTCAGACAGCAGAGAAATTGCATTTTGTATGCTGTGAAATCTGCGGATTTTCATCGCCTTCTGCATGCGTTAAGTTGCCTTATTAAAAAAATCGTTTAATATGCCGCACGAATCTACATAAACATGAGTTTCCATCATTTTATACGCGCAGAGATTCATAAAATAATTTTTATATTTTTTCATAAATAATATAAACATGTAAAAACTTTATATTCTCAGCCAGAGTCGTTCAAAAGTGCAACGTGCTGTCAGACATTGTTCGGCGGTCATTGGCTGCTCATTGTGTCCTTTTGGGTCATTGTTGGCCTTAACTAAAAATTAACTTATTAACACCAGACACGCGTCAGTTGGCCGCCAGCAGCCCTTCACTTTGGCTTTTTTGCCCAACTTTTTCGTTCTGCTGTAGATTTTCATGCATCACTTGGTGCGCCACAAGACGCAGCAAGACGCAATTTGTGTCTGTAAATTATTTCCCATGTAAATGCGTTGCAACATGCCTGTGCGGGCATATAGCATGTATGTATGTGTGTGTGTGTATGTGCCGGATATGTCGGTTCACACATTGCTTTATGAAATGTGTTTGCTCGTTCGCGCCTTGGCCAGCCGCTGCTGATCACAATTCAGCGACCTGCATTCGTTTCGGCATTGGCGTTGTGCAAATTTTGTAATAAATTTTTAATTAATGCTGCATTAATGCAGAAAAAACCTTTAATCAATTTTTATTGAATTGCACGAGATGCCGTGATGCGTGCGCGTGACTTTTGCGGTTTTAAATAATTGGCCAATGCGGGCACTTTCGAGCATTAATTGATCTTTTCTCGTGTGCTCGTTTATTGGCTGTCGAAGCTGCGAGCCTCGTTTACGCAACTGTGCCGAAATGAATATGAAATATAATCACAAAAAAATTGAAAAAAAACCACGCGAAATGAATTTAATAACACCCAACGATGCAAAAGCAAATATATGCAACTATATGTGTACACATATATGTTTGTATGTGTGTGTGCATGCACAGCGCAGAGAGTGGCCATTTGGGCGGCAAGTTTTGCGCTTCAGCAGTCACAACAGTTGTGGCAAAAGTTTGCGCAACAGTGGCAAAAAAATAAAAAATTTTACCAAAAACGTTTGGCCACAGCTTTTCGGTTTTCATTAATATACATTTGTACATAAAATTTTTTTTGTAATTTTGTAATAATATTCTGATGACGTAGTGCTGCGGCTGGGGCGTGAAACTTTTGGCTTACAAAAACATTTTCATGGAAAATTCGTTGAAATTTTTGCTTCGAAATGTTATGTTTTCATTAAAACAAAATTGAGTTTGTGAGCGCTTAGAAGCTGAGGCCAAGCGTGGACACTGGAGTGATGCGTGGCGCTACACTAAGTCAGTGCAAGTGCTGATTTATTGGGTCAAGTTCAACAGCTCAGTGGTTAGTAAGTTCTAGGAGTAATTAGTCAAGAGGTTATGACCTCAGAAGCGGTTAGTAAGTTGAAGTGGTACTTGGGTCTGAGGCTCATTGTAATGTTAGAAGATTTGGCAAAACCTTTTCGCATCCTATGCTCAATAGTTGCTTTAGTTTTTGCATGAATCTGTGGCGTAATGAAGAAGCACATAGGTTTATTTTAATTTATTTTATTATTATTTAATTTAATTTTATTTTATTTTACTTTCTTTTATTTTATTTTCATTTTATTTTATTTTATGTTATTTTATTTTATTTTATTTTATTTTATTTTATTTTATTTTATTTTATTTTATTTTATTTTATTTTATTTTATTTTATTTTATTTATTTTTAGGCGCATTTTGTTATTAAGTCTCTGATGTCAAAATGTAATGTTTATCTAAGAAATCAAAAGATAATTTTTTCTGGCATACTTTTAGGTGAATTTTCGTTAAAAATCTCTGATGTCAAAACATTTATTTAATAAATCAGAAATGTATATGTTTCTGGCATACTTTTAGGATTCGATTAGATTAGTGCATCTCTGTTGAAAATCTTTGATATCAAAACGTGACGTTTATTTAACCCTCCGATGGGCAGTAAATAGTTACTACACATTTGCACTTTGTCGTCTGGCCAGACGAAAACTGGACGAGGCTTCTGACAAAGGTAAAGCACAATGACAGATGACGTTAATTATGTTAATATGGTAGGCAACATATGTAAGTATATATATATAAAAATTATGTTCATATATACTAACTTAGTTACCCACAAATACACTGTAAAAGGGAGATGAATCTGTGAGTTTTTTATTTGTTTGAACCATTTCGTCTGGCCAGACGACAAAGTCCATCCGAGGGTTAATAAATCATAAATTTATATTTTTCTTGCATACTTGTAGGAGCATAAATATAAAAATAAATTTCATAAATTCCATGTCCCAAAATTAAAAATCAGCTACACTGGTTGGTGGATGATATGACTATGTTTCTTTGTTTACATTGATATGAGAAGAGTTGGCATTTAAATTTTTTAAATTTGTTGTAAATCACTAAAAGGACCAGCGAACTGATGACTTGCTCACTTTTCATTTGGTGTCCACTTTTTGACCCACTTAAAGTAAGAATTTTTTATTGTTTGCCCAAAATCTGATATGTTGAAAACTGTATGCAGAGCACTTGTACAACTTAAAACGCCTAAAAGTAGACCAGCACAAAATAAAGTTTCAAGCATCTGAAATTCTGTCTGAAATAAGTCATGTCAGTCTTATTTTCTACTCATTTGCATTGTGACTGCTTTCTCACAGTTTTTAAGACTACTGGCAGTCAGTGTGTGACCCAAGAACAACAACAACACAGCAGTGGCCTCGTAGGACAGAGCGTCTGTTGCTGTTGGTGCATGTTGACGACGGCTTCATCTACGCTGTGGCAATAGTGCGCGGTTTTCAAGCGGTGGCATGTTGCATAAAATTAGCAAAAATTAGCAGCGCAAAAAATGCAAAACTCTCATTTTTTATCGACCACAAGAAGCAAAAGAAAAACAAAAATTAAAAATATATGAAAAAAAGTAAAATTGTGGTCAACAGTAATAGGAGGTCAACTTTCTAAAAACAAGCAAACAAAATTTTAAGTAGAAAAAAATTTGTGTTTTGTGAAATGTATTAGCCTCGTTACGAGGTCAGAAGCAGTTCGAAGAAGTGTAAAGAGTGGCAGAGTCGAGAAAGATGTGAAAAAATGTTTGCATAATTCTAGGCATTCAAGGTTTGAGCTGCACACTGTATGCGGCCACTTGAGGCTACGCAGCTGCTGAATTTTGTTTCCTAATTTGTTCTAATTATTCTTTTCATTGTGTTGGTTTTGTTTTTTTCGTACATACGGCTTTTCATCTTTAATTACTTAACTGCTGCGTAAACAATTTCAATTTAATTCAAATTCAATTACAGTTATTATAATTTATTAAATTATTACAATTTCATAAATTTTCCATATATTTCACGCTTAGTGATTTTATATGCTAATTCCTTTTACATGTGTATGTAGCAAGCTTGGCTCTTGTAAACCTACTTATGCAACTATGTATATATGTATGCATTGTATATATATATATGTAGGTATGTATATACTCGTAGCTATGTACAGTTGTAGTTATTCTATGCTGTTTCTAACCTAATAGGTCGACCCAAATGAGCATAGTTTTCCCGTTCGTTGGCACACATACAGGGTGTCTCGTTGGCATCAGAGTGCAAACTTAGATAAAATATATGTAAATAAAATATACAAAAATATTATATAAAATATTCCTGAAAGTGTATGATTTTCATTTGAATTTTTTGTACTAAAAAAAATTAAAATTATATGATACTCTGTCAATTGCCATCTCACCCTCTATGCCCCTTATTTGTGTCTATTCATGTAATTAGCTAAAACAAAATTTCCAAAAAAATGCGCTCATTTCAGAATCCGTTTCGTTTCAACTGATTTTCAACCATTCATTTATTTTCATAAATATAAATATTTGTTTTTGTTAATAGTTTTGCCGCGTTTTTCGTAGTTTTCCTTCACTATTTACCCATTCATTGTTGTGGTAGTTGATAATACTTTCAGTGGTTGTTGTTGTTGCCATTTCATTGCAATCAACACCGAAAAACAAATTGCAATAAAAAATAACTTAAACCCCCAATGAAAGTGTGCCCTCCCCATTCCCGAACGCAGCGCCCAGTTTGTTCGGCTGCCAACGATGCTGCATGCAACATTTCAGTTTTATGATTGATTTCTAAGCAGCAAAAATATCACCGCAAATCTGCATATATTGAAAAATCGCAGCGATTTATTTAGCGTCACGCCTGCAAAGAGATTAAAGGCAATAAAGTGTAAAAATAATAAACAAATTTTTTATATTTTACTTAATTCCAATGCAAGTATTTGTGAAGAAATGACAACTCGTTGCAGCTATGGAATGTTTATTAAAAAAATTCAAAAATAAAAAAAAAATTAAAAATTATCACGAAATGAAGTCATCAAATATTTGAAGCAATTCCACTTCAATGTTGAAGCGTTGAGCGTTGAAATGGAATTTTTTAATCTACGCTGCGAACTGCAAATAGCAGCAAATTAATTAAATTCCAACAAACAAAAGCATTTAATTGCATTCATTTCATTTCATTAGGAAAAAAATGCTGTTCATACATCTATGAACAACGCTGCGTATGAGTAACTTTGTATCTCTTTCATTCCATTTGAGTTATGGTTGCTTTCACTCACCTGCTGACCCGCCCAGTTCCTTCGGTGGGTGTTCGGTGTAAAATATGCTTTTGCCTATCGCCAGCGATCCCTTGCGATCGATGGCATTGGCACCGGCGCCACCCAGCGCCGACAGCGGGTTGCCGCCCAGCGTGGCTATGGAGGCGGTGGCCGAATGCGACGATGCCGACGATGAAGATGCGCCCAGCATGTCGCCCTTCATGGGAAATTGTTCAGTCTGCAGCGCTTTCGTTGTGTCATTGCGAGCGGGTATGATGCTGTCTGCGAATTAGAGATTACAATGTGTGTTAATGGAGATATAAAAGTTGATGAAAACTGCACTGAACACGTGACTTAAGTTATGATTGAGATTTCTTGAAATAATACGCATTTTGAAAAAATAGTCTGAAAGTGGCTATGAAACTAATTAAAAAATCATTGCTCTTTATTAACCTTTGTCAATCTAGAGAGCTTCTTTCACTTGTAAGAAATTTGCCGAGGACTATGATTTGTGTTCTGATGAATCACTTTTGGGGCTTTTCTTCCAATTATTTCTGGAGCAGTTGCATGAATGAGGAAATGATAGAAGGAACTACTTCAACTTCCATATCTGAATGACTGTGTCTTTGAGAGCCTGAGAGATCTATGTAGCTGATAAGTCTACTTATTTTCAGTCTACATAGCTTTAAAGAAGCTCTAATTAGTAATTTGCGCAGGACATATGACTTCAATTTTTGTGATATTATGAAGGTAACTTTTTGGACTATATTTATATTTTATTTAATAAAACAAAATAAACTAAAATAAAATAAAATAAAATAAAATAAAATATCAGGTGTACAACTTTGCTTCCGCCGTTTTCCGATAGGTGGCTGTACCGGCTGAGGCTGGTTGAAATACATAGATGGTAATGCCTTTAAAGTGAGTGTGGACAGTGCCTAACGAATTGTCATCGCCGTTTCAGTGACAGTTGTTCTTGTTTTCGTATTATTCACGCTCGAAAATGTCCGTTTATGTGCCCAATTCTCGCCATTTGCGGGAAGTTTTACTTTTCTGTTACAATTCGAAAAAAAATGCAGCTGAAGCGCATCGAATGCTCTCAGAAACTTACGGTGATGCTGCTCTGAGTGAAAGAACGTGTCGGGAGTGGTTTCAACGTTTTAGAAATGGTGATTTCGATGTCGAAGACAAACATGGTGGTGGAAGAGAAAAAACCTTCAAAGATGAACAACTAGAAGCATTGCCTGATGAAGATTCGTGCCAAACCCAAGAAGAGCTTGCCGAATCGTTGGGAGTGAGTCAGCAAGCCATTTCAAAACGTCTCAAGGCCCTGGGCATGATTCAGAAAGAAGGAAACTGGGTGCCGTACGAGTTGAAACCGAGGGACATCGAGCGCCGTCTATTTGTATGTGAGCAACTGCTTCAAAGACAAAATCGTAAGGGGTTTTTACATCGAATCGTAACCGGTTATGAAAAGTGGGTTCGATACGATAATCCTAAACGCAGAAAATCATGGGGAAAGCCCGGGCATGCTTCTTCGTCGAAGGCAAAACCGAATATTCACGGCGCCAAGGTTATGATTTGTATTTGGTGGGATCAGCTCGGTGTGATTTACTACGAGCTCTTAAAACCGGGTGAAACCATCACAGGAGATCGCTACCGAACGCAACTGATGCGCCTTAGTCGCGCGCTAAAAGAACACAATATCAAGAGCGACATGACAAAGTCATCCTCCAACACGACAATGCTCGGCCTCACGTCGCAAAAGTGGTCAAAAAGTACCTGGAAACGCTGAAATGGGAAGTCTTGCCCCACCCGCCGTATTCCCCAGATGTCGCCCCTTCTGACTTCCACCTATTCCGTTCGATGGCACACGGCCTGGCAGATCAACATTTTCAATCCTTCGAAGAATTGGAAAAATGGATTGCTTCATGGATAGCGTCAAAAGAGGACTCCTTTTTTCGAGCCGGGATCCGAAAATTGCCGGAAAGATGGGAGAAAGTTGTCGCTAGCGACGGACAATACTTTGAATAATACATCTGTAAGCACTTTTTCGCAATAAAGCTTTTAATTTTGGAAAAAAAACGGCGGATGCAAAGTTGTACACCTGATAAAATAAAATAAAATAAAATAAAACAAAATAAAATAAAATAAAATAAAATAAAATAAAATAAAATAAAATAAAATAAAATAAAATAAAATAAAATAAAATAAAATAAAATAAAATAAAATAAAATAAAATAAAATAAAATAAAATAAAATAAAATAAAATAAAATAAAATAAAATAAAATAAACTAAAATAAAATAGAATAAAATAAAATGAAATAAAATAAAATAAAATAAAATAAAATAAAATAAAATAAAATAAAATAAAATAAAATACAATAAAATTAAAATAAAATAAAATAAAATAAAATAAAATAAAATAAAATAAAATAAAATAAAATAAAATAAAATAAAATAAAATAAAATAAAATAAAATAAAATAAAATAAAATAAAATAAAATAAAATAAAGTAAAATAAAATGTATTTATTTATATTTCATAATATTTAATAATATTAAAAAAAAATAGTTTTCACTTTTCTTCCATCCAAAACGATTGTCATGCATTACTTGTAACCAAACATCTGTTGCTCAATTATCTGCAACTTTCACCCCACAATCATCTCTGCTTCTTTAATATCTTTTTCAATATTCTCTGAATTTTTCACTTAATACGTCTTCATTTCAAACTTCATCAAAACTTTTGCCATTTCCGTTCGACCAATCGACTGACACCACATGTTTTGCGGTATTGAAATGGTTCGATAATGAACTTCGAAAACCAATAAACAAATACGAAATAAACGTGCTCCTTTTTCGCCTCACTACGCTTGTCACAATAACAGCAACAACAACAACAAGCAAGCTGTACAAACAAAATAAGCTATAGTCGAGCACAAATAAATAAAACACATCATTGAAGTGGACAGTTTGCCGGAAGTGAGGCAGCGTGTCAGCGAGCGCAAGCGGCAGCTTTTAGTGCGCGGTGACCCTTTCTCGGCGCAGTGCAAAAGGACGATCGATCAATCTTGCTTTCGATTTTGAACAAAGCAATAGTCGCCCCCTCCGAACTCCACCAACACTTGAGGCAGCAGTTCGAGCGAGGCACGAGGGCCAACGACTTAAGTCAACCCAACGATTTGCTCAGTTGGTCATGATTTGAGTTAAATTTTGCGGAAAAACACACACGGCTGCCTGCGACTGGCACCAGTGGCGACAAGCAAGAAGCACGCCGCACACACACACACACACAAGCACACACACACAAACTTACTTGCCAGCGCCCACATAAATGCTCGACATCAGTATGTGGAAACTTGTGTGTCGCCAATTGCGTGTGTGTGTGGGTGCAATTTTAAAACTTTTATTCCAGTCATTCGTACACCAACGCGTCCGCCGTGCTGGCTGTCTGTGCGCCCATCGTGTCCATCTGCTCGACGGTCCGCGCAGCCGGACAGAGTGGCCGTTTCTGCCCGCAATATCATTCAGCGTGTGGCTGCGGCCAGTGTCGGCTCCGGTTGTGCGCACCAAAATTGACAGTCTCGGTTTACACAATTCGCAAATAGAAATGTTCCGAAATGACAGAAATAAAATAAAAGGCGGCTTTCGTAGCTGTCACCCCACGATGCGGACTCGTAGAGTGTTTTCGTTGAAATAACCATTTTGTGTTGGCCCAAATGAAAGGCAAACGCAGTGCCGTGAAGGGGAGTGGCTACAGTTGGAAGCGGAAAATGCCAACATTTCCACATTGAAAATCCGCAAATAATCCGCAAAAAACATATGCACACACACACACACACACATACACGAACGGCTGTTCTGGGTTGTATAAGACAACGTGAACCGTTAGCTAAGCTGAGGTGAAATTCAAAGTTTGCAGCTCTCATCTCTTTGGATGTGTTTTTTTTTTGCATTGTTGCTTTTTGTATGCAAGACAAGTAGGTGTGCTGTGTACTCGTACATGGCCGGTAACGGAGTAAACATCTATTATACATAGGTGGGTTTATATGTGATGCGACGGTGCAAAAGTTTGTAAAGCCCAGTAGGAAAATTACAAAAAAATGTGACATATGGCAAAGAAGTTTAGAACTAAAGAAAATGTTTTTTTATTGGCCCTCTAGAAGTGCCTTTATATGATCCGTAAAGCTATCAACTAGCCAACACTTTACTAGAGAAGTATTGAAGTTTGAAAAATGTAATTTCTCGGCATCATCTATAGTATGTAGTTTTAATATACTTAATTGATTCCAATTTGCTATGGTTCTATTTAAGAAATTAAATGATTGATTCAAGAGATTAAATGATGATGATGATGTCATAAATTAAAAGTAGCGTTATTCAGACATGGCTTTATATCAACTCTTGTTGAAAGCGTTAGAAGAGAATCGCCATTCTATGTCACCGGTGGAACCGGAAGTTCTTAATTTGAATTCATTCAGACCATTATGACTCTTAAGAGCTTTTATGAGTCACTGAAGCATTTACAACATTATAAAATAATCACATAAACATATTGTAGAGAAGTTTTGGCTCTTTAAATTCATCTCGTAGGGAACTAGAACGTAATAAGACCTCTGATATTTACGCGAAATTAATAAAGTAATCTTTTTAAGTTTAGCTCTATCTGAGTCAAAAATTTAACTGAATTTTTTGATATTTCGTCAGCCCATTAAGCGTTGAATTAAACGTCTAAAAAGTCTAAAAAACACAGAAATCTAGTGTAGTGTTTTACTATATTTAGTTCAATGTTTCCTCTCTTAAAGATATAATTATGAATGCATTTTGGTTCAAACGACTCACAGATTTTACGAGTTTTTAAGTGTCTTCTGCAGTACGAAACTGCACCAACACACATGCTTCAGCAAATCTCCTCACAGGGAATGTTTTTAATCGGCAAAATCCGACAGACTAGTGATATACATATAGCATAGAATGTATAATACGTTTAGAATATAGAATATGAACAAGAATATGAAAGCCTGGAATTCTTGTGTAGAATGAGGCGTAACGTAAAGGAACCTTAATCCTTTTCATACCTTTGATTAACTAGAAATGTTTGCAGTTTTTTTTATTCCAATAAACTTGTGTGATCTAAAGTTTATGTTTTTTTATATTATACTTAGATCTATTGGATTTAAAAATATATATTTGTTTGACATGCCACACCTTTAAATATTCAATAAATATTAAAGATTAGCGGGCATTGAAAAAAGAATCATTATTTAGACTATTTCTTCTTATATTCTTTAAAAATACTAAAAATAACCAAAGTTGTAAAAACCTGACACACAATGATTGGAAAAAAGCCAGAAAAATTTTGTATTATAATGAAGTTTGTTTGAAACTGTTAATCAATTTCGTACCATTGATTCTTAAACGAATCATAGAAAAACGTAAAATGCTTGCAGTTTGTTTTTGTGTGTAATCTAGTTAAAGCTTATTTTTTTATATTATACTTGGATCTATTGGCTTTCTTATACAATATTTGTTTGGAATGTCATTATAAAAATCCTCACATTCGTAATTTTTTCTTAAAATTTTTTAAAAGTACTAAAAACAAATAGACTAAGAAATATGCTGAGAAATAAATAAAACAAAATTATTGGAAGCACAAAATTAGTAATTTTGTATAACAATAAAATATGTTCAGATCAGATAGCAAGTTTTCCATACCTACAAAGGCTACATATCCTCATATCCGCTTATATTTCGAAACGTAATTTTTCGAAAAATAAAATTAAAAAAAAAAGAAAATGTTCACGATAAAAAATTAAAATTCACTAAAGCAAAAGTTTATAGAAATATGTAGGTACTAAAGAATATAAGGAAATTTAAAAATGAAAAACCATCAAAATTATTATAATAATAATTTTTCCAAAAATAAAATTCAATAAAATTCAAAAAAATAAAAAAAATTTTCACAATAAAAAAATCAAATTCACCAAAGCAAAAGTTGGTTGATATACTCAAGAAAATTAAAAAATGAAAACCCATCAAAATTATTATAATTATAACGTTTCAAAATAAAAAAATTTCAAATTTCAAAAAAAAAAATAAAATAAAAAAATAGAAAACTTTTCATGATAAAAGAATCAAATTCACCAAAGGAAGAGTTTATAGAAATTCTAAAGAAAATACGGATATTTAAAAATTAAAAGCGGTCAAAATTACCACAATGTTCCTTCTAGTGTTAAAAAAGTAAATTTTTATCTGTGATTAATTTTCATTTTCCATGCTTTTTTCACCTAATTTACATCCAATCATATTACAAACATGTTAAACCGAAACTATTCTCAAAATACAGTACTGAACTGTAAGTAAGTTTTCTTGTGTATGTCCAGATTCCTTTTGCAAAGCTCGCAATTGAATCGAACATAAGACAACCATCTCCAAAACATAATAGCTATTGACAAGCAAAGAGGAACGTCGATCTTTTAGAGTTTCTTTCTGGCAATAACTCGAATGTTAAATGAACCCATCAATACCCAAAAATCGACGATATGCAAGAGGTGACCGTCGAAAGAAGACGAAATTGAGGCAGAACCTGTTAATAATTTAATAATTGGCTGGCAAGAATTGGCTGAACGTTTTGGCGCTTACTTGTCTAATTGATGACAGCAAGCAGTGCTCTGCTGGCATCATTTTATGAGAATGATGCCATTCTATGATAATATCGCTGAGGGTGTCCAAAAAACCATCAAGATGCTCATTCCCTTTCAAAAAATTTCAGCTGGGAAAGTGTATTTTTAGAATTCAATACAAAGAACCACACATTTATGTTGTCAGTGAATGGCGTAAACAAAACGAGCTGAGGGAGACAACGATTTTGTTCAGCTTCAAATGAGACCTTCTGCTTAAAAACCTTAAACAATGCGCGATAAGCTGGCAACACTGATAAGTTTTAAATCTCCACAGTTTGAAAGGCTCCCCCTCTCCCCACTGGGTTTGTGGGGAATTTTTCCTGCTGGCTATTCGCGGAGCCAGTAAATAGCGAACAGAATGCCATGTCTTTTCTTGTTGGTGCTTTTTTTTTTGGTGCTCTTATGTTTGTTGTTGTTGTTATTGCTGTGAATAGCTGCAGCACTTATATGGCTTTTGCAGTTTCAATTTTACGATCGGTTTCATTGGCGAGTTGCTACACAACGGTAACTAGGTGCATGTAGTGGTGCTCATATACGTACACACACACACACATTGACACATTTTCGTTGTGCTCGCAGTGCAATTGTGAATGCATGCCATGTGGGTGTGTAAGCGTTCACTGGAGCTTATTTTGCGCACGTAAATGTTTAAATGTGCGCCCTGTGTGTCCACCCACACCCACACTCACATAGCAGACAGACAGCTGAAACGCTTTAAAATTTGCTTAAGTCCTGCACAAAAGGCCCAACAAATCCGACAGTGCTTTTTCAATGCTTCTGACAAGCTGAATTTTTTTGTTCTTGTTTTTATCAAGTTTTTCATTTGATTCTTTGGTCCTTTAGTCTTTTTCGTGCGCTGCACACACTCGTGGGTCTGGTGTGCGTGCCTGCTCAGTGTGGACGCCAACGTGCCACACAGGCCTGTCTGGCCATATTTGTTGTCGTTATACCCTAAGACACTGGATGCTCTTCGAGGTTTAAGAAATTGCAGCACTTTCTACTTCATTCTACTTCAAGCTTCCATGCAGTCAGGTCCCCAGTCTCGTTGCGTGTTTTCAACTTTGCCGCACACTATGCGCCATTGTGGTGCGTCGCATTCACTGTTACGCCAACGGAATGGTGCAACAACACTCTGGAGTGTCATTGATGATGGTACACTATCGTATCGGTGACTCTTGGCAGTGACTAAAGCGTAAAGTTGCTGCTGTTGTTATGGTTTCTGGTGTTGTTTTTGATTTTGTGCAGCATTGACGTGTCTGTATGTGTGTGTGTGTGTGTGTGTTATCATTAAATTGGTGCATACTTACTCTCTCTAGTCTCCACGGTGGTGTGGGTAACCTGTTTCGAGGGCGTCGAGGGTAGTGGTATTTCTGAAAAAGAAATTCAAATGTTAAATTGCAAACACTTTTAAGAAATATATTTTTTAAAATTAATTAATTTAAAGTATTAAGTTCGAAACAAGTTGAAATAAAATCAGAATCTGAAATATCAAATACTAAATATTGTGCAAAAAATATATAAAATTGGTGCACCGTTATGTTCAGAAGAAACAACTGAACTACAGAAACTACTCCATTGTGGTCTTTTTAGTTTTTAAATAAAATAAACTAAAACAAAATAAAATAAAATAAAATAAAATAAAAATATATAAAATTGTTGCACCTTAACGTTCAAAGGATTAAAAAAGACTCCACTGTATTTTCAATTTTTTTTGCATTATTTTGTGAAACAAAAATGTTTCGAATTTTAATATATTTTAAGGCTTTATTGAATACAAAATTTGTTGAAATTTTTTTTTAATTTTATTAAATTTAACCGCATTTTGTAAATTGATTCAATATACTCGTAAGCTTTTAAGTGAATTGACCAAGCTTTCTGGTGTTAAAGCGGCTACGCTTTGTGGCATTTCGTTTTGCACATAAACTCTTCAATTCGTGCTTTTCATTTTGCCACACCACGAAACTGTGGTGCTGTGCTGTCCAACTGTCAATCCGTAGACAATCCTTTGCAATCATCATTTTCAATAAAGTGTGGCATTATGTGCAAATTCCCCGAAGTATGCTTACCAGCTCGCCGCCGGTTCAAATCCCTTAAAGCCGCGCACGACACAAAGTGGCAGCGGCAGTGTACAGTTAGTTGCTGGTTGCTGCTGCTGTACGTGCTGAAATTTTTTTAATTTCATTTTCAAAACTCTCAACAACACAAACTCAAACACACTGACAGTCACACTTACACTCACACATGTGCTTCATTCACGCCAAGCGCGACTACTGCGCCGCATTAAATGCTTTGCCCAGTAGAGCCAACGGGCACGGATCACTTCGCTGTTGCCGCCACAAGCACACATGACATCATTTCCGGCACGTCATGTTGCTGACTCAGCACACGCACTCACACTCAAACACACACACACTAACACAGAATAGACACATACGCATCGTATTAAAGATTTGGGTTTAGGTTTTTATTTTGTGGTGAATAGTTGGTTTGCGCAATGTGTTTTGAATTTTAAACTGTGTCCTGGCAAGGATATACGATTTGCTATTATTGCTTTCTGAACATAAGCGCGTAAGTTGCACATTGAGTGTGTCTATGGGTGTGTGTGTGTGTGCGTGTCAAAGCGAAGAAATTCAGCTGCATACTGATGCTCTGCTGCTTCGCCACTGATAGCAGTTTGAACTTGTCAACCTATCACTGTGCCGATCAAACACAACTTTGCGTTATTCATTCATCGGCCGCATCGTTGAGACCCGCTTTGCTCGTCGCTTTCGTAGTTTATGCATTTCAACTGTTTGACGTATTTTCTGCCCTTCAGCATGTTTTGTGTTGGCAACAAATTACCTGCTACTACTCGTCTGTCCATCCCTCGCCCCCTCGTTGTGCGCTTGTCAAACGCTTCCTGCGCTGTCTGTCAGACTTCACCCACTTGGCTTTTCAGCTCTCGTTTGTCGCTGCCACTTCTCTATTTCAAAGCTTTTCCAGTTAGTCGTAAACCTCGTTTTTTTGCTGCTGCTACTGCAACTCTGCTCACGTCTGCGTCGCCCATTTCTTTGACCATTTAGCTATTTCCTTTTCCCGCCCATTTTTTTACTGCCTTCTGCTTCTTGTTCAGCGCACTGCCAGCTGCCTTTCAACATCTTGACATTAATATTTCATAGAAGTTGTTGTTGCGTGCGCTCATGAAAAAAAAAATCGCACAAATGTTGAAGGCGAATTATTAAAATTGCAAAACGATAAAATTTGCAAAAAGCTATATAAGTTGCAGAATTCATTGACTTAATGAGTTATACTTAGTGTTCAAGAGAGAGAGAGAGATGGAGTAACAACTAAGTAGTTGGTGCTGAGACAAATAGGCAAAGAACCGATTGGCTTCGTGGAATTTTTTAATTTCATTGACTTATTTTTTTCTCTATTTTGTTGCCGCTGGTTGAGTGCGTTTTGAAGGGACTTTTAATTTCTTAGAAAAACTTAATGCAGAAAATCCTGTAGCAGACTTTAGTGGGTAGCAGAGTGATGGGCAAAATGCTTTCTAATTTGAGGGCGCTTGAAGAGCGAATTAGGAAAATCCTTGAGTGTAAAAGTGAAAATAATATCACTCGAATTGGATTTGTTGTTGTGATTGGCAGACTAGCGCAAATCGACAATGCAACTAATTAATGCTAAAGCTGCAATTAAGTGGTCAGATTTGCTGGCGTTTTAAGTGAGGAATAAATAGGCAACTATTGCATTGTTGGTTGAATGTACGGGAAATGAAGAAAATTAAAAATGTCCCAACTGGAAACGATGAGACAATATTGTAACGATGAGGCACTCTGTTGCTGTTCTATGCATGAATGTTTTTACGGGCATACTTTTAGGCACGCACTTTAGAGTACGGCAAACTTGCTATAATTCCGATATGGCAAAGATGGTTCGCGAAGGTGATGAGCTGTGCTAGAACGATCGAGATAGAGAGTACAACTGGAATGTGCAAGGAACATCGGCGCGAAAAGAAAACAAGAATAAAAAGCAGCAGTGTGCAGCGCAGAGTGTCGAGTCTTACTTGAATAAGCTAAGTAGTGACAAGTGTAGATACAAGCAAAGTGTAAATCTGTAAATAAAGTGATTGTTGGTTTTTGGCTGCGTTTGCGCTGAATAATTTAAGTGGTTTTATTTTTCAAGCACAATCCAGATACGAACTTAGAGAGGTCATTTTCGTAACAATATTTAAATTTTTTGTGCCAAATTTACTTTAATTAATAATGAAATTATTAAGTTTATAGTACTTACAAACTCTGAAAGGGTTAGTAAGTATGAGTCAGGGACAAAGATAGTTTCAAACTTTTTAATCTCATAAATAAACTTTAGGAAATGTAATGTGATTTGGACATTCGCAAGAATTCGATATTTCGGGATTTACTGATTACTCCACTACAGCAGTAAAAACTATGAAAGTAACCAGGTGAATGAGAAAGGCCACAAATAGATCTTGTACTCTTGGTTCTACTATACGAAGTTTCGTTTCATTGCTTGTGTTTATAGTAGAGATCGGTAAGATTACAAAAACATTTTGATCAAAATAAAAAATAAAATATAAAAAAAATAAAATAAAATTAAATTAAATTAAATAATTAAATAAAATAAAATTAAATAAAATAAAATAAAATAAAATAAAATTAAATAAAATAAAATAAAATAAAATAAAATAAAATAAAATAAAATAAAATAAAATGAAATAAAATGAAATGAAATGAAATCAAATAAAATAAAATAAAATAAAATAAAATAAAATAAAATAAAATAAAATAAAATAAAATAAAATAAAATAAAATAAAATGAAATAAAATGAAATAAAATGAAATGAAATGAAATGAAATGAAATAAAATGAAATAAAATAAAATAAAATAAAATAAAATAAAATAAAATCAAATAAAATCAAATAAAATCAAATAAAATAAATAAAATAAAATAAAATAAAATAGAATAGAATAGAATAGAATAAAATAAAATTCAATAAAATGAAATAAATGCAATGAATGAATTCAATTCATCGATATTCATTTTATGTAAGGAATACAAAAATTTCAATGTTTTCCCTAATCTTGAAAACACTATTTTTACGCTGATTTTGGGATCGTCTTCAGCTTTTTCTGAGAAGTCTTCTTTATTGCAAAGTGGTGACTTCAGATGCGGAAATAGGAAAAAAATTAGGAGGATATATGTTAACTGAATTCACAGCTTAACAAAAGGTTAACCGGTACGTTGTCGTGGTGAAAGTTTTATCCCACAATACTATAATACAATACCCCCTTCCCTGACTCACACTTTCCCGCAAGCGTTTTAACGCTTCGTTAGTAGCACAAAATTTGAGATAAACTCTCTGCTCAACTAAATTCGACATGGCGAAAAACGCAGAACACAACAAACACTGACTTGTTTACTAAGCTATCACACACAAACTCCCGACAAATGGCATTCGAACAGATAATTGAGCACCATATGACAGAAGAAGAATTCTGATAACGGTTTATTTGAATGAAAAATTCCAAGTATTTGTTTATCAGAAGATATTTTTAGTTAGAGCTTTTCCAGCTGCTTATTGCATTTCTATTAATACAATGAATGTTCTCGGAACTGAATGCTATATTTGAATCTATTGATGGATTTTCGATTTTCAACGTCAAAGCTTCTTCCAACTCAGCACATGTATTTAATTTTTCAGACCATTCTCGCTTTGCTCTGCGACGTTGCAAGTATATACAACACCAAAGTGGTAATGGACTGACACTTAATTGACACCAAGGCTGTGGAGCCATTGAGCCATTTCCATATAGTTTAATTCCACAAAATATCATCAAGCACAAAAATATCTTATAAACCTCTAAAAATAGCTCGCATAAAAGTAAAAAAGTCAGCATTAAAAAACATATCGCGCATTTCCTTCCCTTCGCAATTGGGTGCACCTCGTTTGTGCTGTTGACTACACTTGGAATAAAAATGACCTCTACGCGATGTGAGTCACTCAAGAACGCAATCAATGTAAGAGCAGCTAATACAGCTGTACGATAAATGCTTATAAATAATGCAGCACATTCAAATGCCGCACACTATACAAACACACTTTCCAGATATCGAATGAAGATATTAAAAATCGATTTATCACCTTGTCTGATATGCAGACGACGATGCCAAACGAGAAGCACACCGAGTGAGGTCAAATCGCCAACTCGCAACGAACTCGAGTGTAGAGTTTCTTAAAGCAAACATACACACACACACATACATATATACATACAAACAAGACATTGTGGGCAGCATGGCAGCAACAACAACATGAACCGTAAACATTTTATGGGCGCACAATGCACAGATACCGACACCAAAGTCAGCAATGCCAAAGCTATAGTGTGGCCAACAAAAATGTTGTTGTTGTTGCTGCTAAGTGCGCTCAAACCCAAACACACACACACACATGGACACATGAACACAGACACGCGAGAGTGGCGTCGATTGGAGCTTCAATGTTGGTCGCAGCGGTTCGAGCATCTTACCATCAAAAAAGCAAACCAAGTCAGCGCAACAATTCGATTTTGTTCTTGTTATTGTTGTTGTTGTTGTTGTTGTTTAAACATGTAACAAGTTATGGTGCAATGCAAGTGAAGTGCGCCAGTGTAGCAGTTGTGCAACAAATGCACTTAGACTGCATGCATTATGCATGCGGCCATGTGTTTCTACACACACATACACTTGTACTAATATAAGTATATATATATGTACATATGTATAAACTTATGTACAAATGTGTGTATGCATGCATAACCGCGCACAGGTATCGCCAAGGCGCGAGATAGCTGGTTGGTGGTACTTACCGTAGACACGTATGGAGCCCTCCGTTTCGCCCAGCGAGTTCTTCGAGATGCATCGATAGTTGCCAAAGTCGCCATATTGTAAATTTCTTATTGTCAGTTTCATGTGCGCACTGCAAGAAAGGCCGCAAATTCACACAAACGCCACGTCGCCATGCAATGAAAGATAAAATAGAAACGTGGCAGGCAGGAAAGTGAGCAACGGGAAAAGTGGGGTGGGCGAAAGGAAAGAAGGGAGAATTGAGAACATTAGCGTACAGTGTAGACAATAAAAGACAATTGCAAGGCAGGGCAAGTGGTGTAGCTGACGTTTCAGCAATATTGACGGCGCTCTCAATGCCGCAACATTGCAGCGCTGTCGTCTATGTCTGCACCGAAATATAGTCAAATGACAGTCAAATTTTCATGCAGCTACAGCGACAAGAACAATGACAGACTTCGACAACGATGCGCGACACTTAAGCTCACACATGTTCCATATTTAAGTACTAAAAAAAAGAAAGTCTATTTGGCTGCTGTGAATGGTCGTTGGAGTGTGGGAAGCTGCATCAAATCACTTTGATTTTCAAGTCACACATTTTAGAGAAAATCAACGTTTGCATTTAAAGTGCCTCATAAAAACCTCAGCTCACCCCTTAGGCAGCAACAGCAACAACGACAACGTTGACAATATGCTACGACTTTGTTGCTGTCTCATGCATACGAGTACACTGAGCAACTGGCTGCTGTAAAATACAGATGCAGACCAGAAATTGAGCAGGCAGCTTGTCATTTTGCACAATGGAAATATTGTTGTAGTTGTAGTGGATTTGAAAGTGGGTTAGTCGAAAATGCAGTTCAGTGAAAGCGCGGCTCACAATGGCCATTAAAGTAGCTGTTTGAACAAATATATAAGTAAGTGAATGTATCTATTTTGAGTTATTTGTGCTCGTTTTGTATATAGTTTCATATAGTTGGAGGTGAGGAGGAATAATTGTTCAAATGTTGGGTTGGAAATGTACTCCTATGTTAAGTCATTAATACACGTTTTGTATAAAGTTCCATGCAGAGCTTATGTGGCAAGTAGACTTGAAGTGCGTCGCTCCTATAGGCTAATTGCAAATACTGGGTTAGCAAGCATGATAAACCAGCTTCAATCCATGGTTTATTGTCTATTTGGTGCCATCTTTTTGGCAACTACACGATTTTATGTTCATAGAACTTCTCCTCCTTATCAACAAAAAATTTAGTCATTTCTGATTTCAGATCGTCATCAGTAGTGAAATTTTTACTATTCAAGGAGTTTAGCAAACTTTGAAATAAACGATAATCTAATGGTACAAGATGTGACATTAATTTCCCACGAAGCTCCAATAATTTTCTTCCACCATCTAAAGATGTATGAGGCCTTATTTGCCTTTTGTAGCTTTTTTTCCTTGATTGCTTTCTTCAGTTTGATTTCATTTCTCCAATTTCATGTCATCATCATTAGTGAAATGTTTACTATTGAAGAAATTTTTACTTTGCAAACCTCGAAATAAACAATAATCTGATGATACAAGATGTGACATCAATTTCCAACGAAGCTCCAATAATTTTCTTCAACCAACCAAAGATGTATGAGGCCTTGCATTATTTGCCTATTGTGGCATTTTTTCTTTGATTTCTTTCCCCAGATTCGTTAGTTGTTCATAGTAAACATCTGCATTGATTGTATGGTGTCTTGAAAGCAACTCAATTTTAAAGCTAATCACATCAAATTGATAGCATCATCATTTCTGGATACTCAGATTTCTCTTTTCTTGACATGATCTCTTTTGTTCAATGCGGCTCATTTTGTATGTTCTCGATTTTTTATCAGAAGTAAATCATTGCTACTGTTTCCAAAAAGTGTAGACTTCACTGCGTCTGAGATGCATACCGCATATGTATTCCAAACATTGATTCGTTGTGCTTAGTGAATCTGCTTCAATTTGTGCAAAATCCAACTATTTAAGGGGATTTTTAACTGTTTCTTTTGTGTGTCCTGTAATCTCTCGCACAGTTACATAGCTATTTCACTCAATTATGCCTTTGATTTTGTTTCTATTAACTACCATAAGTTGATCAGAACGTTGGTAGTTCTTTCGTGGAAAATCCCTAGATTTGGTTGTCATCAATTTCAATAGGTCGAACAGATCGTTGGTAGTGAAATCTCTTTGAAACTAAATTCTGTAAACCACTTTTAGTTCTTTCATACCTCTTTGCCAGTCTCAGTCTTTTTAATTTTGCCACATTTATCCAATCCAAAATATTTGATTGTTATTCCATTTTAAAGTTACTTTGAACCTGAACTGAGTTCTAACTAAAATTGCATCTAATTCACTACTCAAGAAAGTTAATAGCGACAGCTATCAACTGTCAAAGGGGAACATTAATGAAAACATGGTAAGAAGTGCTTCGAAAAAAATCTAAAGCCATCTATTTGTAAAAACCGAATCAAGTTTTGTGCCAACCCAATAAATTGAATTGAGATATTTTGAAAATCATCGGGTTAAGTAGCAGCTTAGGTTTAACTCTGTCTCTGTCTCTGACTGATCAAACGTTTAGCTTAGAACTCAGTATTAGGTTCTTAACAATAAAAGAGGAAACCCTATAGGAACGAAGCGAATTCAATATGATGAACTTAAGTAAAGAGATTATCCATGACTTGAATGCCTCTACCAATCTGACAAAAAGAAAATAGTAATGTCCTTAAGTTTTGTCTTAGATAACACAGCACAACAAAAAACACTTTTTTTCTGTTGCATGGAGTTTTAATACTATTTCTTAATAATTTGGGTGCGGTGATTTCGAATCTATCTTCAGATCTTTTCCAGCAGCTCTAGTTAGTGAGATATAGGTACCGTGTAATTTTTTCAGTTTTTTCTCTACTTTTTCCATATTTTTGATAATAATTTCTAAACCAAAAACCCGATTGACATGATTTTTACCTTATCACATTAACAACGCCGCACGGTTTCTGTTCCGATGCAACTTATTTTTATAAGTTTAAAAATGGAATTTTAAGGCGTTTTCGTTGATGGTCAAAATCATACACATTTTTTGTAAAACAATTAATAAGTTAGGTGTATAATGAAAGTCGACACATCAAGCAATACAGCCAAATTGTTTGGCGGAATACACATTCGCATCGAAATATTAGCGAAAATGTACCATAGCCATTTTCATCACTTTTCATGCTTTTTCCTTAAAAAATTAGGGGCCTAAAAATATGCAAAGTTTTTAATTTTTTTTTCGCTTCGAGCAATTCAAAATCTTTCTGTTTGGCTTGTATTCCAGACTATAAATGGAACATATAAAGGAGCATATTTGAGGCTTTTAATTTTTTAATGAGAAATTATGAAAATGGCTATGGTAAATTTTTCTATTATTTCGATGCTGTGTTGTATTGCTTGATGTTTCTTCTTAAAAGATTCATATACTTCGTAACTTGATTTATGAAACATCTGTACAATTTTCGCCATCAGAAAAAACGCATTGAAATTCAATATTTTCCTACTTTGAAACTTTATTTCAACGCCAATTTAGAACGAATAAAATTGATTAATGCCAGAAAAGATATAAAATATCATATATCGTGTCGATAGGATTATTCGTTAAAAAATTACAGTCGAAAATTCAGACTGACATGCTGTTGTCCAGTGTAATCAATGAACCAGAAAGTTATTTCATGGGTTTCAAGAAGCACTTTAGAAAAGCACATAAGTAAACTCCAGAGTATGTGAGACTAACTTCGAAAGAGCTCTCAAGTAAGGGGTTTCATTTTTAGCTTTAAATGCCAACGTTTTTCTATGCATCTCCTACAACAAATTAAATTGTAAATATTTCCAGATGAGAAAAGGATTTGCAAATATTAAAATACGTGAAGCTGCTTTAGTTGTGCATTTTTATGTTTTTTTTACAATACTACATTTAGAATGATCCGAAATACCTGATTTCAGGTGAATACTTTCAACTTCGTGTGAAAGAAGAAAATACTAATAAATATCAGAGTTTGAAAGTCGATAAAAGTTAATCATTTTTAAAAGAACTTCAAGCTTGGATTAGTGGTTCTAAGTGGTTTTTTCTCAAATGCAAAAAGGATTTAATAATTAATAATTGATTGGCAAGACAGCCCGCTTACGCGAGACTAAGGCCTAGCTTCCCGCAGCCACCCGTGTTGTGCGTGTGAATTTTGTACGCGGGTGGAAGGGACCTACAGTTTTATGCCGATTCCGAACGGCAGGTTGGGAGCTTTTTCATAGGCAATTTTTACTCTCAGAGGTTTGCCATTTCCAGCTGAGAGGACAGCCACCGAAAGAACAAACGAGTTTCCCGTTATTTTTTTTTAGGTGTTACTACATGCAGTATTCGAACTTGCGTCGCTCTGCATTCGACTCACTGGACCGCGCACTAAACAACTGAGCCACGGCGGCTGCACAAAAAGGATTTGCAAATTTTAAAATACGTGAAGCTGCTTTAGTTTTGCATTTTTATGTTTTCTGTTCAATACCTCGTTGACAATTAGTCGAAATTATTGATTTCAAATTAATGCTTTTAACTTCTTGTGAAAGAAGAAAATACTAATAAATATCAGAAATAGAAATTCGGTAAAAGTTAATCCTTTTTAGAAGGACTTTACATAGGAACTTCAAGCTTAGTGTGCATGAGCCGATTAGTGGTTCTTCTCACAGGCGCAAATACCGAGATTTTTCATTACAACACACACATCGAAATAGTTTTGAGTTGCTGAGTTGAGTTACTTTCAATTGACTGAATTTCATAGGTGTCAAGTCTTCACTTTACTGATTTCGACCGCATTTTGATTTCTCTCGGTGCACGTAACCTGATCTGACTGGGACTCTGTGACTGTGTGTGTGCGTGTGTGTGTTTGTAATGGAGAGTCAACATATGCGTGCGTTTTGCCAAAGCTATCCTCCGGTCTCGCTGTCAGTTGCTTGTCTATCTGAGCGCTTAACTGCGTGCGTGCTTCCATATGCGAAGCATTGTGCACACTCACACACACACACATACAATATGCATGAGTTGGCATGGATGAGCGCCTCTGGTCAGGGTGAAGGATTCAGTTTGAGAAAACAGCAAGAACAACAACTCAGATTATTAGTTTGCAATACTTTTGCGTATATGAGAAGGGCGCGCGCGCTTTCGAAAGTGTTTCGAACATTTTAAGTAGTTTGAAAGCATGTCGTATAGAAATGACATGTAAACTTTACATGCGGTTTAAATGCGATTACCAAACTAATGTTGGCAATAAAAACACATTACACACAACTTATGGTGGCGCAAACTTGATGTTGCTAGCAAATTTGCTAAATTTCCTTTAATAGCGTTAAAAGGCAAAAGTCCCGCTGTGAGGTTAGAAGTGAGGTTGAGTTAAGTTTTGGTGTTGCTGTGGCTGTGCCACACACACACACACTGCCATATATATGTCGTATAGTGTGTTGTGTTGTAGGGAAAATCAACTTACCGATAGGAGTTTTCGGTGTAGTCCGTTTTGTACTTTTTACTAGGCAGCACCATAACCGAATTATAAACCCAATAAATGATGGCCCTGCAAATAGTTGAGAGTAAAGAGGTTGTTTCGTGTTGATTTTTGGTTTTTCGAAAAAAAAAAATTAATAAAAACAATTTCAAATAGTGCATGTCATGAGCGTTTGTGTGCGTTCTTCTTACTTTGACAAATGCAATTTAGTTTCTTGTCTCATTGCGAACAGAGACAGTGAGATTGTGCAACAGAGACAGAGAGAGAGAGTAAGAAATTGAAGAAATTTAAATTTCCTCAAACGTGAAATTGCAAACGTAACTTCGTTGTTCTGTGTGTGTGTGTGTGTTGAAGTACTTTTCAAAACACACACACACACACCAACACACAAACGTGCATATGGAACGCCACACGTACTGAACGTTAAGTAAGCGTAGCAAAATGTTTCAGCAAAATTGAATTTCGAGAATGAAGTAGTAGTAACAGCAGCAACAAAAACCAACTACAAAAGCAACAACAACAACAACAGCAACGACACAGAAAGCAGTTGAAAAAAAAGCATTGACAGCTGCTGCTGTGCCGACGTTGCTGTGGACCATTGCAAAATTCTGCACAAAATGAAACAAAAACACAAAAGCATATAGAAAGAAAAGACAAAGTGAAGGTAGGAAGCAATATGCAAACTC
This sequence comes from Melieria omissa, assembly GCA_963971225.1. NCBI lineage: Eukaryota > Metazoa > Arthropoda > Insecta > Diptera > Ulidiidae > Melieria > Melieria omissa. The sequence goes on from OZ020268.1 coordinate 116,225,471, forward strand.
ACTTTGGATGCGCCTCCGTGTGGCAATCGATGGTAACATCCGTGCCAGCTGGTGCGCCAACAAGTTGATTCGGTACCCAAATCATAGGCGAAACTGCAAGAAAACAGAAATGCTTACAAATAGAATGAGACATAGAAGAAAAATAACACAAAACCAAAAACACACTAAGAGAAAAAATAAAAAAAAAACACAACACAAAGGTGTAAGAGACTTTTTTGGTCGTACGGAAAATTGTAAGCAGTGTGGCTAATAGTGGAAAATTGCAAATATTCTCAGCTCGACAGTCTGGACGAAATTCGGTTTGGTCTGCCGGCTGGGCGGGTGTCGAAATGAAAATGCAATGACAGAGCAAGAAATGCGGCCAGGTGAATGCTGGGCAACTGGTGAATGCCAACGAACGGCAGCAACAAATTGCAAAGCAGTGAAGTATTAAATTTGTGCCTGCAAACTGCCCAGCACAACGAAATTCTTAACCAAATGTCGACAGTACTCGTAAACTGGCATTGGCGTCTATGACCTAAGTGTGTGTGCTGTCATATACGTTGTGAAGTTTAAAGCGCAAAGTTGGCTCAAATGGTTGGTAGCAGAATAAAAAAAAATTGTTTCATTCAATATGAAAAGTTCGGTTGCACTTTTAGGCTGAATGCAAAAAGTTGTGCTGCTCCTTTAAGCTGAACGTGAATAGATTGCAATGAGTGACTGATGTTTTCTTATTTAAAATTCTATAAATTGAACTTGAGTTTTTTAAACTTTATTAAATTTTTTTAATTCACAATTTTTTAATAGAAAATTCGTAAATTTTCGAATGCGAAAAGTCGCGCTGCTCTTTCAGGATGAACGCGAATAGACTGCAGAGAGTAAAATACTTTCAACTATGTAAGGAATACTTCACTTCAGATATTTTCTAATTTTAAATTTTATAAATTAAAATTAACTTAGTGACTTAGTTTGTGACTTTGTTTGCTTGTTTAAAACCATATTTCACATTTTTTTAAGAAAGAGGTCTTGAGAAAATCGAAAAGTTTATAATTCTCTCCTTTATATACATGGGATAGGTTAGGTTAGGTTGCGGTGACTGCCTCTATGAGAGACACACTCGGAGACCTGAAAGGCCCATTGTGATACCACATATTTCACCCGTTTTTGAACTGTGTATGCAATACTGTTTTGCCAACATATGTTACAGCACACATTTCAAGCGGATAAAAGCTTAGCAGAATGGCAGCAGCGATGGGATGCATCGTCAAAAGGCCGGTGGACGGCGAGGTCAATTACTTCTTGACTCAAATGCTGTCAGGACATGGATGCTTCCAGGAGTATCTGCACAAATGTCAGCACGCAGACGACCCGTTCTGCCCAGCATGCGCCGGGAAAGCAGAAAACGCAGAGCACGTTTTGCTGGAATGCAGCCGCTTTGTCGAAGAGAGACGGTCCTTGGAATCCCTTCTCAATGAGCCGATCTCTCCTTCAGCAGTTACACACTGCATGCTGAGCTCGCCCGATGCATGGGAGGCCTGCAGCCGAATCATAACACTTATGATGCTTCGAGTGAGAAGTGACGAGCAGAACGCCCGGCGTCGGCCACAAACGACGGCAGCACTGCTTCAACACCCAAATGCGGCAACGATAGTTGCGCCGTGCACACCGCAAAATTAGCGCGGTTATTCTGCACCGTAGGTGACAACACTGTGGTGTCGAACGCATGGCAACACTTGCCATAACACACGGACGAAAGACTGACAAACGAACGATAGAGCGGTAACGCTCACGACGGCCTCCTGACGTAATACCTCACGGTGGTCCCAGGAGGGCTAACCGTCCGGACGAGAGGTGGGTTTAGCGGTTTAAAGTCCCGCACTACTTGAGGCTTTCGATGCTTCCCTCCCCGTTAAAAAAAAAAAAAAAAAAACATTTCAAGCGGATGGGGATATACATGGGATACGATTCCTTAATTTTTTTGAAGCTCGATCTACGGTTAAATTGTTTTAGCATAACTTTCACACAATGACGAATCGCTTCCTATTACTTAGGGAAACTTACAGATTTCTGAAAATAATATCCGAAGTTACAGAAATCGAGTTTTTTATTTCTTTAAAAACTTTCCCGAATATCGAAATCTTTATCAAATAAAAATCTAATTCAATAAAAAAAATGTTTACGATGATTTTCAAACATTGGCCATTTCATTCCTTCTTCTTTCCTTTTTGTCTTTTAAAACATCTTCTTGTTCAGATTTCTTTTCAATATTTCCAAAACTATAAAATCCATTTCATATCTTTAAATTTTTTAAATAATATCAAAAGTTATAGAAATCGTATTTTTATTTCTTTAAAAACTTTCCAGAATATCGAAATCTTTATCAAATAAAAATCGAATTCAATAAAAAAAAGTTTAGCATGATTTTCAATCATTGGCCATTTTATTCCTTCTTCTTTCCTTTTTGTCTTTTTAAACATCTTCTTTTTTAGGTTGCTTTTCAATGTTTCATAACTGTAAAATGCATTTCATGAAAATGCATTAAATTTTTTTAAACATCTTCTTCTTCAGATTTCTTTAAAATCTTTCCAAAACTATAAAATCCATTTCATTTCTACTTTTTCAAATTGCTTAAGAATGACTTTTAGGCAATTAAAATACCCTTCCTACTACTGAGGGAAGCTTGCAGATTTCTAAAAATGATATCCAAAAGAATTGGAATTTTTATTCCATATATCAAAATATTTTTCAAATAAAAATCGACTCCAATAATTAACTATTTTTCAATAAATTAATTTAGAATTTTTTTCGAACCTCGACGATTTCCTTCTTTCTTCGTCCGGAGGGAATTAGAATAAATTTTTGTCATGTATTCTCAAACTTCTTCTTTTTTAATTCATTCAAACATTTTAAAACTGTAAAATCCATATATTTGAAATAAAAATCTATTCCAAAAAAAATGTTGCCTTTTCAAATTGCTTTAGAACGACTTTCAGGCATCGATAGTGACTTTTCCTTCCTACTGGGAAAATAACACAGTTTACGACTAAAACTACTTTTTGTTATTCCATTTCAAACTTTTCAGAATATTTATAATTTGTTTCCAATGAAAATGTGCTCTAATAAAAATTAATATTTTTAATAAATAAAATTGCTTTAGAAATGCTTTCAAGCATCGACGATTTTCTTTCCGAAACTATACGAAAGGATTAGAATAAATTTTGTTTAAGTATTCCTAAGCTTTTTCTTCTTCAAATTTCTTTTCAAATTTTGCAAAACTGCAAAATATATTTCAAATAAAAATTGAAAATTAATTTTTTTTTATAAATCTTTATTGCTTTAAAATAGTTTTTAGACAATGAAAGAAGTCGTCCGTCTACTGCTGAGGTGAAATCTCAGAGTTCGAACCCAACTTTTTGTTGCTATTAACTCTCTGTTTTTCTGGAAAAACGGTCGTAAACCAATATTGACTCGACACATACGCGAGCTTGACTTATGAGCCAACGGCGGACTTTACAGCAACGACGTGACTTGAATAATTGTCCACGTCACTGCCGAAGGTGCGCGCCATAAAAGACGACAACCAAAACGTGTGACCCGCTACTCAAACGTCGATTTTATAAAACCTTTAGCTGTTTACGAGTTCTATGCAGAATGTGCACTTTGGCGCCATCGAGCTGCTGGCCATGGCAGCGCCAAATTGATGGCCTTGCAGCGAAAGTTGCTGTGCGCAGCGACAACAAGTTGACGTGTTTTCAAAGTGATTGCAACGTTCCAGTGCAATATGGCTGTCCGTGCGTCACTGGGGCTTTGAGGCAGAATATGTATGTATGTGTGTGTGTGTGTGTGTGGTATCTAATATATGAGGCGTAACTTTAAAATGCGAGTTGCAAGCGGCCAATAAAAAAACAAAACGTGAGCGACTGAGCTGACTTAAAATTTGTATCGCTTCATTATTCCGAAAACAATGTGAAAAAAACGGAATTTTTACAGCGCGCAGCTGTTTGACTTACACTCCACGTCCAGTATAATCCGCTTCGACACCGATGGTGGGACACCGTTGGTGGCGATGCACAGATATGCGCCCATTTCGTTGCGGCTGACTTTGGTCAGCGGCAGCACCTCGCCATCGTATACTAGAACTGTTATGTTGTTGTTGTTGTTGTTGCATCATTGTTGTTGTTGTTAAAACGGTCACATTGTGCCATTGTCACAGTTGCGCGGATAAAGCGTTTAGATGCGGTGTCGGGTTAGTTGTTGTTGTTGTTTGTTGCATGTGTGACACACAGGGGGCCCACAAGTGCACAAATGTCAGTCGCCATTAGCAGTGCGGCACCCGGTTGACAGGTTCATTGTTCAGCGTTACGGTGCAATATTTTGTTGCAGAGATTTGCGTTTTTGTTTTTGAGTTTGCATTGTTTTCGTTTGTTGCAGCATTGCCGGTGTCGGTGTCGGTGTGCAGATCGTTGTTGCGCAACAAATTTACGTGCAATGCCATCAATTCCGGTTTTGGTGCATTTTCCATTTTTATTCGGTTGCAATTTTTCGTCGTGTGGTGAAGGAAGTGTGGTTGGTTAATGTCGAGCAGTGTAAGAGGAAGAGACAAATGAGACAAAAGAAAGAAAAACATTAGCAATGCAAAAAAAAACCAACATTTTTATTTTATATTTTTTCAGTTTGTTTAAAAAAAAGTATATACATAAAAATATATATGAAGATTTATGCTTGCACTGTGCCAGTGTTGTCCATTCACCTACTAGCGAGCAGCCGAATGACCATTGTTGCTATAAACTTTCATTTCCACGAATTTCTCTACTTTGGCGACCATGCTAAATGCTGCTCGAGTGTCGACTTCTGTTTCGTAATTCGAAAGTGTGCTTACTGCTTCGAGTTGCTTTGTTGTTGTTGTGATTTTTAATTAATTTTTTGTTTTGGTTTTTTATGTGGAGATTCGACATCGAGCGAGACAGCCGTGCAGCAATGTACAAATGAATGGTCAGACAGATGACAAAACTGGGTCGAACAAGTTAGTAAAGCAATGCAGCGGTAAGAGGTAGAAAAGGTGAACGGAATGGCACAATAAAGCATAATGCGAGAGATGTCCAGAGTAGCTTGCACCTACGCCTACATACAGACGCGACAGATAAGAGTCAACAAAAAAAAGGAGGAAAAAGGGTTTTTGGAGAATTGGTAGCAAAAGATGCGAAGCAAGCATGTTCGAGAGGATATCTGAAGGCTAAGGTTGCGGACAACTGAAAAGTTGAAAGCACAATCGAAGGCAGCTAATATGTATTCAATGTGGCTCAGTATGAACGAAGTTGCAACTGAAGTATAGTTTTGTAATGAGTTAACTATTATCGAAATAACTATGAAAAATTGTGTTTAATAAGTTATGAAGTTAATTGAGTTAAATAAGTACAAAAATATCTGAAAAAGTTTTTAGTACGAAAACATATCTTTTTGATAACATTTAGACCCAACCGGTCTTCTCAACGTGAGACAGATACATATTTTTAAAGTCATATATTTGAAAAATAATGGATTTCTTTTTACTGCGCCTTATGATTCCATTCTTTTTCCTACGCCTTAGAATTCAAGGATTTATTAGCTCGATTTATTTAAGTTTAATATGCCTACTTGATTTCAACATTAATTGATTGCTTTATGTCATGAGCGAAGATTATTTCAAAAATCTATACACTCCACACTCCAGCAGTCAAATATAATCTGGCACTCTCGCTCTACACTTGTGTTATAAATTGCTTTCCATCCAAATTCGACTGTTGTCCGTCTGACTTTAGCTGAACAAGACCTTTTTTCACTTTCAGACTCTCCCTGTTTTCATTACCTTATTTTTAAAACAAACAAAAATCTGCAAAGCAATAAAGCATAATCTGTCATATCACAGCCAACACATGTGCCACACATTTCATTTCAACTACAAAAAAAACGCACAACAACGTCCAAGCTGTTCGTTGTTGGAAGCTAGAAATGTGAAAAAAATGGCCACCAGAGAATATGAAATTTTTGGTTGGTCAAAAGCTTGAAGCTTTAGGTGTCCAATATGCGCAGCTGTGCACATAAATGCATTCCATATATGTTGACATATTCAGTTGACAGTTGACACATATGGCATAAATAATTGGCACACAATGCCAGTGCGACAGAACGCAACACGCTTGACACCCGAACAGATGTGAACTGAACTATACTTTTTTTATTTTAGACGTATGGAAAAAAAATTGTACTTTTTTTGTTTCACTAAAATTTGCCACGCATGGTCAACGCTTTGTCCTACCTGTACCTTTACCTTTCTTCTTCTTTTCGACAGCGATTTCCTCGCCGTCCTCGCGTCGCCAGATAATCTTGGGCGTGGGAAAGCCATCAGCGCGACAGGTCATGTTGATGTTTTGATTTTCACGGACGGCCACCGAGGACGGTGTGCTCTCAATGTCCAGAATGTTTGGTGGCACTAGAAGATGAAATGAAATATTAAAAAACAAAATATTAAAATATATGAAACATAAAAATAAAAAAAATAAATAAAAAATAAAAAAAATATTAAAAAATAATTTAAAAATATTTTAAAAATATATGAAAAACATTAAAAATATCATTAAAACATTTGAAATGTGTTTTACTGTGCACTCGTACCCACTACTTGCAGATAGCCAACTTGGCTGATCATGGGATTTGTGTTGACTTGGCACATGTAGTAGCCACGATCATCCTGGTGCGCCTGATTGACATGTAGCAGCCAGGTGTTGGCATTGTCGTAGGTGATGCTGTAGCGTGGTATGCGCGAGATGACGTGCCGATGTATGGTGAGTATCATCTGTCGATCGATATGTATCCAAGCCACCTGTTAAAAGTCATAGAAAACATTTTTGCTTTTTATTTAATTTTCTGCATAAAACTGAAATGTAAAAGTTAGGGAAATTTATCAAATAATTTATTTTTGTAATATTTAAAATATAATAAAATAAAGAAAAGCTTTACAATTTAACAAATAACTGCTATAGTTTTGATTTTATTGGCAGCAACTATAAACGGCCCAACTGGGCGTATGAGTGACTACGTTGGTGTCTAATGCCAAAAGTCCACTGCACTGCATTTCTTTATAGAACAGAATAATATGCTCAAGTCACATTAAAATGTCATGAAATTTTTCACTTTCAACTGCAGCCAATACTACACACAAGCACACACACACACATTTATGTGCAGAGCACAGTACTCACACAACGTACTCGAAGCTGTTCACAGTCAGCAGCAGACACAATGTGCAGGCAAAATGAATGTCAAGTATGGACAAACGTTCACTTGGCCGCACTTGCACTAAAGCAACACTATCGCACACACACACACACACACACACAGTTGCACACAGACACAGTCACAGTCTGAAGCAGTTCTGATTTCTAGCCGGAAAAAGCTAGAAACAGTAACAATAAAGGTCGGTGAACACAACATCACGTCAAAGCCAGTGGTAAAATATCTCGGGATATTAATTGATTCAAGGCTTTCGTACAAAAACCACCTCGAGAATGCAAGCAAAAAAGCGGCCAAAACCGCCGCAGGCCTTGCAAGACTAATGGCCAACACAAAGGGCCCAAGGCAAAGATGCAGACAGCTACTGGCTGGAGTAGTAAAAAGCACACTTCTGTATGGATCCCCAATATGGCACCAGGCGCTTAACCACAGATCATATGGTAGAGAGGCGAGATCAGCCTACCGCCTGTGCGCCCTCCGCGTGTGTTCTGCCTTTCGCACAGTCTCAGAGGATGCGGCGCTGGTGATAGCGGGAATGTGCCCATTCGACATCCTGGCGCAAGAGTCGGCGCAGCAAGCCCCTGCGGGTCAGCGACGGAAGGACTTCCGCGACGAGCTGCGGCGCAGCAGTACGCAAAAATGGCAACACCAGTGGAACACGGCGCAGAACGGACGCTGGACACATCGCTTGATCCCGGACCTTAAAGGCTGGATCAACAGAAAGTGGGGAGAAGTAGACTTCTACTTAACCCAAATATTAAGTGGACATGGGTGCTTCCGGGCATACCTTTACCGGTTCAAAAGGGACTCCTCGCCATTCTGCGAAATTTGTACGGAGGTAGATGAGGACGCTTTTCACGTCTTCTTTGTATGTCCTCGGTTCAATAGGGATCGACAGGAACTATCGGCGGTTTTCGGTGAGCAACCGACGCCGGAAAACTTGGTAGCCCATATGACGTCAGCAAAAGCGAAATGGGACGCAGCCTGTAATATGGCAGCTGAGGTCATTGCGGTTTTGCGGGCTACTGAAAGACAGCGCAACAGATGTAGGTAGTAAAAAATCATACTCGTACTGTGACCACGTCGAACAGTCGACAGACGATTGAGCCTAGCGCTTAAACCCTCCTCCCGACGAAAAACCTAACGGTAGTACCGGGCGGGCTAAAGGACGAGAAAGAGGTGGTTTTAGTGAGGTTAAAGTCCCACACTGACGGGGTTTTGGCTTTAGATGCTTTCCATCTCTATAATAAAAAAAAAAAAAAAAAAAAAAAAAAAGACACAGTCACATTATAAATGAGCATAATGTCATGACATTGAAAAAATTTGACAGCAACTAAGTCGCTTCAGTTGGAATCGTTTCATTACATTCTGCTGTACGCTCGCTCCACTTCTGCCACTCAAGTTGTGCTGGAATAAAGTCTTTGTGCAACTTTTCCAATTCACTGCAAAAGTGACAGCAATGAACTCGCACACACAAACACACACACAGTCATATATAACATACAAACGTGTATGAATTGCCGTTTGTATGAATGTGTGGGCTCTATTGTAGACATTTGCAGTGTGACAGCCCCAAGCATGAAGCGGCCCCAAGCGGCGCACCTACAACAGCAACAGGGCACAGTGCACAGTGCAACAATGACACTTTTTTATTTGTGAGTTAAATATTTGCTTTAGAGTTGGCGCTGCACTGGGCTTTGTTTAACGGCCGTGTGCGGTGTGTTGCTTTTCACATTGGAGCGTTCCGTGCGTGTGTATGTGTGAGTGTGTGGCTTTACTGTACTCGCTTATGACATTTCTCAGAATTATGCTAAATGTAAGTGACTCTTGTGCAGAATGGCACACATAACCACATAAGTGACTTCAACTTAGATTGTGCACATTTTATTAAAAATCAAATTCAATGCTTCATAAATATTCAAAATTGTTGCAAGTATCTGTGCTATGAATAACATTTAGATGTGCACATTCACATTTTTAATGATTGACATAATAAAGTACGTTCACTCACACACCAAATGTGTGTCGTTTGCCATTTTAATGTCTCTACCATTTCTGATTTATCTGCCAAATGTAATCAATTTATGAAATTGATTTTTCGACTTATTCAAATGTGCTTTCAATCAAGTGTAATGTTGAATATTGATATCTGATGTATGTAATCGAATATGTGTGCACTTTAAACAGGAAATGATCAAAAAGACATAAAGGTTGGCAATTAATCAATGATTTTCAGAGACTTTGAAATGTAACATTGCTACTAATGGTTGGAAATAAATGTGAACTTTGAGCAGGGAGAAACGTTTTAAAAATAAATGTAGATATTTTAGGAATCTTTAGAATCTTGAAAATTACAAAATGATTAGATGATTTTAAAGTTGATAATTTTTTGTATGAGTTATAATTTTTTGGCTTTGGAAAGAATTAATTTTTGATGAATGAATTGCCTCATGTTAAACCAAATTTAGTTACTTGTTTGGTGTTTATTTAGAGTTAAAAACCTATTGAGTAGATACGAGTAAAGTGTTCTTTATAGTAGAATATTACAAGTGAAATACGTAGGCTGCCTTTTATATTTTTTCAATAAGGATGGTCTAGTCTTCTTCTTCTTCTTGACTGGCACGACAGCCCGATTACGAGACTAAGGCCTAGCTAGCCGCAACCAACCGTGTTGTACCTGCGAATTTGTACTCAGATGGAAGGGACCTACAGTTTTATGCCTATTCCGAACGACGAGTTGGGAGCTTTTTCATAGGAAATTTTACTGTCAGAGGTTTGCTATTTCCTGCTGAGAGGACAGCCGCCGAAAAAAACTGTTGTTTTTCTTTTCGGTGTTAACGCAAAGGAGTATTGAACTCGCGGAGTTTTGACTCGTGGCCCAACGCACTAGCCAGCTGAGCTACGGCGTCTGCCATGGCAGCTGGAGGATGGTCTAGTACGTTTTCGAAAAATCTGAGATCCCCATTGAAAAGTTTTTAATTTTTTACCATAAACGTGCTTAGAACATTTTGATGTTCAACCGTTATTTGTGTTGTTTACACTGACTTGAAAAATTCATCTCAGTCAAAAAATGGATTTTACTTGTGAACATTTTCGAGCAATGACTTTTTACGATTTCCGAAGTGAACTATCTCAACAACAGTGCTTCGATCGCCTTCATACGGCATATGGAATGAAGACAATTTATAACTGGTTCAACGATTCCAAGCATAGTCGCCGTTCGCTCCAGGACGAATCTTGTGAAAGTTGCCCAAAATCGGTCATTGTGCCAGAAACCATCAATGCTGTGCGTGAATTGATAATGAAAGATTGTCATGTGACATACCGTGAGATAAAGAATTTGATATTGCATGAACATTTAGCTGTCAGAAAGATTTGTTCTCGTTGGATCCCACATAATTTGGCAATCGTTCAAAAAAAGGCTCATGTTGATTGGTGCAAAGAAATGATGGAAACATTCGATCGCGGTACTTCGAAAGACGTTTATAGCATCGCGACAGGTGACGAATCATGGATACATGTGTATGAGCCCGAAACAAAACAGCAATGGACCGTGTGGGTCTTTCAAGGCGAGCCAAAACCAACAAAAGTTGATCGGGCATGCAGCACATCAAAGCAAATGGTCACCTGTTTCTTCAGCAAAACTGGTCATATGGCTACTGTGCCGTTAGAGCAAGATAAAGTCGTCAACTCTGAGTGGTACACAACAGTTTGTTTAACAGAAGTGTTCAATCAAAATACGAAAAACCAACCATCGACGCCGAAACAATCTTCACCAGGATAATGCGCGCTCTCACACTTTGGCTTAAACAATCGACTAATGGGTCGATTTAATGGGTCATCCGCCATGCACCTCTGACCTAGAACCCTAGCAAATTGCATGGTCAACGATTTTCATCGCCAGAAGATGCTGCTAAAGCATTCCAAAAAACGATGTTTTGGAGGTGCCTCAATCTGGAGTGGAAAAAGTGCTTCGACAATTGGTTTGAGCGCACGCAAAAGTGTATAAATCTTCCAGGAGAATGCTTTGAAAAGCATTAAAACCATTTTTGATGGTAACAAAATGTATTTTCATCCTTTTTGAAAAAATATAAAAGGCAACCCTCGTATTATTATTATTAAATATTAGTCATTGCTCACCTTGTAGCCACCCAAATGCTCCACAACGCACGGCAGATTCGCATCTCGCCCCACCGCCACGGTGACATTCGGTATTGGCTGCGCAAAGCGTGGCTCGTCCATCATCACTGCAACGAAATCGAAAAAGAAGAAACATTGCATTACAACGCACCAACACTTTCATCATAAACATGAAGAGGCACATGAACGACAGCCGTGGCCGCGGCCGTGGCCGCTGTGCGAGCATGAAAATCACCAGCGGCGAACTTTTGGCTCTTTGGCTGTGGTGACGAAAAACCAATTAAGCAAACTTAAGCAAAACTTAATTAATCAAGAGCGGCGACAACACTCGAAGCGGCAGTAAACTACGTCAACTTGGGAACGCTCGGCTGCAAACAACAGCCGCTGGTGGCCGGCAGCTGCGACGCGAGTTAGTTCAGCGCAGCATTGCAGCAGCAAGCGTCACTTGCGCTGTGTTGACGTGCAGAAAAATTGCACGGCTGCTGCTGCAGCACGTTGCCCGTTTGTGCATAATTCAGTGTATCAAATTTAATTAAGTTGCGAAACTTTGGCCTCCCCCATGCGCTGCGCACCGTTGGCGCCTTTGTTGTTCAGCGCGACGCGTCCAATCGACGTGCGGCACAAAACGCCGGCTAACAGTGGCGCACGCGTTTGTGTGGCCACATTGCGGACGCCGCTGTGGGCAACGGTGTCAGCCGCACAGCAAGCGAACTCACGGACCAATTGTGCGGGTGACGCGACGCGCTACGCTACTGTGTGCTTTCGTTTAATTGAGTCGTTGCTCATTTGAAGCCGCACAATTGTCGCAGTCTTTCGCGTTGTTGTTGTTACTGCTGTTGCTCTTACTGTGGCTGTTGCTGACAGCAAAGCCAAAACCGTTGCCGCCTCAGCGCAGCGCTTTGTGTAAATAAAGGAGCTGCCGCAAAGTGGGTCGCCAACGGAAACGGAAGTGTGCGCGCGTGTGTATGTGCGTGTGTGTGTGTTAATGTTCGAAGCCGAAGCAACCGAAGCGTCGAGGTTGCAATTTTGCAATATTGAATATTCAACATTGGCAAAAGTGACAAAGTAAAACAACAACAACAACAAAAACAAAAATTGACAATAAAGAAAACGCAAGATTACGAGACAAGTTTACGTTCGAGTTGGCTGCTTTGGAAAATGTTTAACGTTTTCTTGCTTCAAAGTTTCAATCAAGTTTGAAGAGATGCTTAAGTTCTTTCTTGTAAAGAGTTAAGTATAATTTTTTAAATCTTATTTTAGCTACAGAAAGTTCAATATTTTAATAAATGTTATGAAATTTTGTATCTTTTTTTGAAGACCCTAACGGGCTCATTAGCCGATCCCCACTTCCTGGTGAAAAAAAAAAACACTCATAAATATCACTTGTACTATTTAACATTTGTACAACAACAACATTTTTTCCAGCAAATGTGCAATCTAAAAATAATTATTTCACTGGTCCCATTAAACGCAGACAAACTCCAAGACTTCCCAACTTAGAGCCGACAATTTGGTGTCTGTGTCTGACTTTGTGTTTTGTTGTTGTTCTTATTTCAACTACAGCTCTTTTTGCTGTTGCGGTTAAGTTGCGCTAACAAGAAGTTATAACAGTAACTTTTTATCAATGCTCAACAGGCCTATTAACAAGCAGCGACATTGTTGTTGTTGTTGGTCTTGCCACCATTATCGTTCAGTTTGGTTGTTTTTGCTTTTGGTGTGGTTGCTTGTTGACTCTTTGCAGCGTTGTAGCGCTCTGGAGTTGCAATTTGTTGTTGCTCTGCTTCTGCTACTACGTATGCTGTTGAAGTTGTTGTTGGGGTTATTTGCAATGTTCACTGCTGTTGTTGTTTTTGTTGAATTTCTATTATGAATTTTGTGGTTGTGATTTTTGTTGTTTATTTGTTACATATTATGGTTAGTGTTATTTTGCTTTGGTTGTTGCTGTTGCGGTTTTAGTTAGTTTAACTTTTGACTTTGATGCACTCATTGTTGTTGCGGTTAGTTTAAGTCATGTTTTTGTTGTTGTATGGTTTGAAAAAGTAGACCTGAACATATACTTTAGGCTTTTGGACCATTGTAGTTTGTTCCAAGCAGAGGTGATTGAACTGATTATTGAACTGATGATGTTATTGCTCAATCAGACCGTCGATCCGCGCTTAAACTTTGGAATCAATTAATCAAACCATTATGTCTCAAACTGTTCTACTGTTCAGACTGTGTGACTTCTGACTTTGTTGCAGTTATTGTTGCTTCGGCTGGTCTAAGTCTTGTTTTTTTTTTGCAAAATATACTGCAATGATGAGTATCAAACAAAACAAAAAGTTTCCAACACAAAAATCAAACAAAAACAATTTTTGTTTTTTGTTGTGTGCTTTTGAGAAAATAGACCTGAATTTGAAGAATTACTGCTGTCTTTGAGATCACTGCATTGGTTTCCAAGCAAAGATGATCGCTGTATTTGAAGCTTTCAATTTGCTTAACCCATTCAAGACGGATTGCACACCGTGTGCAATGGATTTCCGAGGCTATAAGACAGTAATGTGCAATTATCAGTTATTCTGAGTAAACTAGTCGTCGAAATAAGATTTTTCTGGAACTAATGAAATCTGTAAAGTACAGGAAGAATAAATTTGGCATTGGTTTTACTGTGTACAATACAAAGAAAAATTAAATTACGCTCCTGGGGACCGTGTTCGAAAAAAATCGTCATCTCGAATGGGTTAAGAATAAGTTAACATTGGCCCCTAATTTTTCTTCTTATCCTACTGGAAAGGTATACGAACTTGGATTCAGTCTATATTACATCTCAAACTTTCCTCAGCTGCGGCAGGACTCTCATTGAGTTTGTTGAGCAGCTACCACTGCACCTGTGTTGAGTATCAGGGCATTCCAGGGAATTGCGAGGCAAACGAGCCAACTGTCGTTAAAAATGCTATTCCCTTCAGGTAAAATAGGAATAAGTGGAGAGCATTGACGTACACAGGGCGGTAGGTTTTGAGGTTCAAACCCGTAAAAATAAAAAACAAAATTCTGAAACAAAACATGGTTTTGAATGGCATAAGGCTCAAAAGTTGTACGCAAAACCCTTCACCCCCCAAAAAATTAAATACTGTGTGCTGCTCTGGCGGAGAAACTCAGTTTAGTATAGTTAAAAGTTAACTTAAAATTGAGTTAAAAACCCTTAAATAATTTCTATCTCTAAAAATAAACCACATAGGTATTATTGCTGGGGTCTTCACAGGACATTGTCGCACTAAACAAACTACAAATCAAACCAATAAATTGTAAAAATTTTAAGAATACCATCTCCATACGCAAATCGGATTAAATATGGTACGAGAGCATGAGAGAGTAAGACGAATAAGTAGAGAACACGTAGCAAAATAAACTTCAAATGCCGAAAACTAGTTCTGTCTCTAAAAAAGACATCAAATAAGGATCATTGGGGATTCTCATAGAAAATTGCGTCACTTGGCAGACATGCAAGAAGACTATAAATCATTTGAAATGATTTCTTCAGAACTTGCAGAGACAAGAAGGATGCGAAAATTGTAGAAAACCTGATGTGCAACTGAAATGCTATCGAACACAAACTCCACCTAGATAGCAACTTCTTCGATGTCCTTGGGGACTTTGAAGAATTACCTTTACGTGGCATACCTCGACACCAACTGGTTCGTGTAGTGCAGGGAACCGGGCCTGGTCCAACCTCCTTACATCATGTGACAACACAATTGGTCATTTCAACCTGAGTTCGATTGTGCTATGGCCGAACCTAACCTAACTTAAACTCACTTAACCCAACTTAATCTTACTACATCTTGTTGTCCTTTCTTCGAGTTCATGTTGGTTTTATGAGTATTCTTGTTGCTATTTTTGTTGCTTTATGTTGATTTTATTAGTATTCTTCTTGGAATTTTTGTTGCTTTAGTTGGTCACAGTCTTATTCTTATTGTTGTAGTTGTTGCTTTTTTTTGTTTCAGTATCTACTTAATTGTATGTGTTTTGTTATTATTAGTTTTGAATTTATTTTTATTTTTGTTGCTTTTGCTTTAGTTTGTATCTCTGCGTAATCTGCAATTACAAAGTTTTTTCTTGTATATTGTTTTTGCTTTTCTTCGATTTGGTTTTGTATTTGCTGCTGTTTTATTTGTTGTTGTTTTTATGTATTTTAGTTATAGTTTTGCTGTTTTTGTTGCTTTGGTGTTTTTGAAAGATATTTTTGCTGTCACTGTTACTTGGTTGTAATCAAGGATTTTGTTGTTGTTGTATATTGTTGTAAATGTTGTTGTTGTTGTATATGTAACCTTGTTTTCGTTGCTGTGGTGTTTGTTGTTGCTACTGGGTTTTGTTCTTCGTATGGTTTATATATTTAATATTAAAAATCTTAAAAATGTTGTTATTGTTGTTGTCATGTTTTGTTTTTCTCATATAACAATGCACTGTAATTTGTTATTGTTTTTGTTAGTGTTGTCAATGTTCATTCAATATTTTATGCAGCCATGTTGTTGTATTTGTCGTTTCTTTCACTTCAGTTGTTGTTGTTATAGTTATTTTTGTTAGTTTTGTTGCATTTGTTGTTGTTTTTTGCTGTCGTTGGTTCCCTCATTGTTGCCGCCTTTGCTGTTGCTAGTCGTTGTTTATGTTACCTACTGTAATTATTACTTGTGCTTGTTGTTGTGTTTGCTGTTATTGTTGTTTGCATTTCATTTCGTGCCAACTATGCATTTCGCTGTGCGCTTCCGGTGCCATTGCAACAACACTGCAAAAGTCAAAACAACAGCGCCGCCAACAGGCCAGACAGCACACCAAAACAACAACAAGAGCATTTTTTTTTTTCAAATAAGCAAAGGTGCCGGACGCAGCGAAGCACCTGCAGCGTAATTAAAATTTCGCCTTATCTGCCTGCAACCGTCCGGCAGCAACACAACCGAAAGTCACAGCGCTAATGTTGCTCGCCCGCTTCGTTCGCTGCTGGCTAATTTCTTTGTTAGGCGGCTGTTTGTATTCTTATGTTTGCTTTGCTTACTGCGACCTTACTAATTAAATTATGGCTTGCAACTTCCGCTCACCGCTGCAGGTTTCGTTGCCTGCTGCACAACTGGGCGCAAATTCAAATTTGGTGCGTTTTTTGCGCCATTTTTCTTTCGTTCGGCCAGTCGCATTTCCTGCTCAGCGCGCACTCACAGCGTTCACAACTCACTTATTTCCGCGTACATGTTGTAGACATTTAACTATTTGTTGTAGTAATTCAAGGCAGCGGAAGTGGCCACATTAAAGATGCAAAATGTTGGCAGCAGCGCGAAAAATCAATTCGTTCCGCAAACGAGCGCACATTTGGCACAACAGCGCTGGGTGGCTGACAGCGTCGAGCAAAAACGTACTGGGCGCATTTTTCAATTTCGCCCACACAAATGAGGTCACATTATCTGTCTATCTGCGGCCATCAGACAACACGGACGACCAGCGTATCGGTCAAGTAACATTGGCCGCGGCAAGACACGCTGAAGCAGCCGCCGAAAAATAGCAAGAAACAATTGTTGTTGCGCTCCTGTCGCTGTTGCCTGTCGTAGCTACAAAAAACCTACATTATGGCACTTTGGCTATAAAAATCAACTAAATTGAAGCGATTTATTTTGGGCCACATTTATCTTGTTGTTGTTTTTGTTATCTGTAACAGCTCGCACAATGAGCACAGCAACCACTACACTAACAAAATATATGTAATAAGTAAGAAAAAAACAAAAACATCCTCAAACGAGCACAGCCACACAGGAGCAGCGTCCACTGTGGCAACGTTTCCTATGTAAGCGAACATCATCAGCGACAACAGAAACAACAGCAACAATGGCTTTGGTGTGCACAACAATACGCTTTAAAACACACAGCAACAAACAATAGCAGCTGGAACGAACTAACGTTAAAGCACATTGGTGGTATTCACAAGTTACTGGCTTATGTTGTTCTCGAGAAGTTTTACAAACCGAAGTTATGAAACGAAACTTTCAACATTTTTTAAATCGCACTTTATGATCCAGTATACCTTTTCCTAAACTCAAATACAACTCTGATGCTTTGTTACAGATCAGTTAATACACTGTCACTATTTCACCATCCACTCCTAATATTACTACTACTAGTACTACTACTTATTGCAACTATAACTATTACTACTAGAACTACTATTACTACTACTACTAATACTACTACCACTACTACTACTACCACTACTACTACTACTACTACTACTACTACTACTAGAACTACTATTACTACTACTACTACTACTACTACCACTACTACTACTACCACTACTACTACTACTACTACTACTACTACTACTACTACTACTATTAATACTGGTTCTACTTCTACTACTATTACTACTACTACTACTACAACTACTACAATTACAACTTTTAATACTTATTCTAATTCTAATTCTACTACTACTACTACTACTACTACTATTACAACCACAAAAACTAATACTACAAATACAAATCTTCTGCTCTACTAATACTACTAGTACTACTACTTCTGCTACTACCACCATTAATACTGGGTCTACTACTACTATTACTATTACTACTTTTACTGCTGTTACCACTTGTATAACTTCTATTACTACTATCACTATTATTACTACTACCACTACTATTACTACAATTGTTACTACTATGACCACTGTAACTACTACTATTTGTACTATTACTTATATTACTACTACTACTACTACTACTACTACTACTACTACTACTACTACTACTACTACTACTACTACTACTACTACTACCATTACTACTATTACAACTATAACTACTACTACTATTACTACAACTATGACTACTACTACTATTAATACTGGTTCTACTACTACTATGTTACTACTACTTTTACTGCTGTCACCACTTGTGTAACTTCTATTTATACTACCACTACTATTACTACAACTGTTACTACTACGACCACTCTAACGACTACTACTACTTCTACTATTCCTATTATTTACTCCTACTACTACTGTAAGGCTTTTAATCCTGGGATTTCTGATCCCGAAATCCCGGGATCCCGGAGCCTTTTTGCAATCTCGGATCCCGGGATTTTTACTTTAATCACTTAAAAAAACATTATTTGTAATTGTTATTTTAGTGAAATTGCAACAAACATTGCAAGAAAGAATCGTTCGCTATCTTATTCCACTTCGTAATATTTAGCTCTGCTATCTTGACAGTTTCCACATATCGTGAATGCCGCCATTAGTCTCTTATTAAATTGTGATCGTGCCCAAAATACTCTCGGGGGCAGCATAACAACTACGAAACTCTTCAAGCCATATTTGCTGCTTGTTGCTTGCAGCATTTTCAAAATTTATATACACAAATTACAGAAACTTTTCAAACATGTTGGAAACATATTATGTATCAAATTTTCCTGACAAAAAGTCGTAGCATTTGATGAGTTATCGGTGTAAGGTTTCCTGGTATCTTTTTAAACAAAAAAAGTGAAAATTCGTTGCGCTAAGATGTGATGGCCACATGTCAATGTCAATCAATTTAAAAGTGTTTTAAAAACTATATCAAAACGTGTATCAAATTCGTGCCAAGAAAATTCAAATCTATCACTCCTCAACCTTCATCATCATGGTACAACAAGTATCTGTGTCTGCTATCTGGACGAAGAAGTTTCGATTCAGAGTTTGTTTGAATTGGTGGTTAGTAAGAAGCGGCCCGGTCTCTAACGAAAGTTTCTAAGAATGTAGAAATATGGCAAAACCAGGATTAAATTGCATAAAACAATAAGTAATTTTAGTCATGTTAGTGTGTCATCATTTGCTTTTAGAAAATAGTGTTTATAATTTCTCTGAATCAGAATCCACACAATTTGTGATCCACCCATATTAACCATTTAACACTTTTTGAGTACTAAAATCATAAAAAAATTCGTACCATGTCTCATCAGTGACAGCTGATTAACCTTGTGTGGTTAACCGAGTATCAGTTGTACACGAAGATTCTTAAAAAAAGGTCATCAGCTTTTCTCACAGCTCATTCACACGCAAGTTTAATTCTAAAGTTTAAAGTTTAACTAATGCATAAATCTCAGGGCTTCAGGCAGCTGATGTGCTGCCACAAGAAACTCACAAGCCGCACAGTTATTAGTGGTGGGTCTCATGAACCCATTGTAGGTGAGCTGCTGCTATTTGTGGACAAATGTTCAGTTCAGTGTTGGGCAACTTCTGACTGACAAGTTTGACTTTGTGTTAGGTTCGATTAGTTTCGAGTGGCAGTTTTCATACGAAAATTCACTTAGTACCTGAACAGAATACACTACCACAGCTACATCAACTGATCACGATGTGTGTTGTCACAATCGAAAGTTTTAAACACAATGAAGTGGCAAGCGATTGTTTAAAGTTATGAAAGTTGAATTGCCAAAAAAAAAAACATTTCAACATTATATGAAATTTGCACAATTTCTAAAGAAATTAATTATTTTTAATATTTTCAATATTTTTTTATTTGCACAATTTCCAAAGAATTTCCTTATTTTAATATTTCCAATAAGTTTTTATGGTACACATGTATTTAAAAATTAAATGCAAACGTTTGAGATCTCCAACGTGTGGTGCGAAAAAGTTTAAATTAAATCAGTATTTTTCACAGTCACACTTAAGCATTGTGTTTAGTCCCATACAAATTTATACATTTTAACGTTTGACATGTCTTACCACAGCCACAGTCACAGCTACAATATTCTGTTCAGGCAGTTAAACACAAAATGGTGATTCACTTAAGCACAACTTGTGATTTTAACACAAAGTGATGAGTCATTTAAGTTGTGACTTGAGTACAAAATGTTGACTAATTTAAGCACAAGTTGTGACTTACGTACAAAGTAATGACTCATTGTGATTCCATATTGGGATGACGTGTTTGCTCCATTCATAACATTAGAGAACACGAGAATTTAAAGATGATCGTTGCTATCTCCTAATGTTTAAATTTAAAATCACAGTAGTTTCACTCAATGGGGTGAATAGGATGTATGGCTTTTCTGGCCAAGGACCGACGTTAACATTTAAGCTATAAAAAGATTTTTTCTTCTATTTTAATACAATAAAAGCTTATATTTTAATACAATTTGCTCAAACTACAAACTATATGGACTGATGCATAGTTTGTATTTCCTCCCGTAATTACGTGGGCTGTCTAAGAAGTTTCCTACCTCAACTCAAGGATGCAGCACTTGTCACCCAAAGGTATTTGTGCCTCTTTCAATTTGTCAATTTGTGTCTCTTTTGAAAGGTTCTCACCAAAAGTTCAGCTATTTTGGATGCATAGTTGTCGTTTGGCAACGGCTTGAATCAGTTGATGTGAATGTTTTTTATGAGAATGGAAAAAATAGAATAGTAGGAAGCAAACCTTTCAATATAAACATTTCCGGTACAAAATAAGATTTTAAATGGTACTAGGCCCAAAAGTTTCACTCAAACCCCCAAAAAACAAATTAATTAATCCTGTGTGCGTCACAGTAGGCGACGAAAGTAGGGGTTTTGGGACATTTTTGTCGAAAACACAGTTTAAATGTATTTTTTTTGGATTGGTGACTTAAGCAAATTTGTTGGTCGTTGAAATATCTACAAACTTGCCGAAGAGAGTAAGGCAATATTCGGAACGATTTAGGACCTATTAGCATTTAAACGTTCGAAGACTTAAGCGATGAACTCGACAAAAATGAGCAAACTTTAAAGTCGAATTTCTCTTAAACTAAAGCCAATACAGCCAAACGGCTGGTGGATCTCAATTCAGTATACCTACAGAAAAGTTCTCTGTAGGTCACGCACTGTGTAATTATTTGTTTTTGAAAAGCAAAGACGATTTCACTTATTGCCGTGAAATTTTGGGCAGCTTAATAGAAACGTGGCCGTACCAGCTTAGGAGACAGTGAGCGTTCAGAATACTTAAATCTTTCGAATTCATCAAATACTACTAAGTAAGTATATCACTAGATAGAAAAATTTCGAACTAAAGTAAGACGGATAGCAGCGACGCTATGAATATGTCCAAAGAAAATATTTGCCGTACTTAAATTTCCTATGCAATCTCATCTTTCAGGGAACTGCAAACCCCAAAGTATTTTGTGTGAATGGTATTAAAAATATTCTAAAATTTCTTATAAAATTTTAATAAATTAGGTTCTTCAGGGGAATATGAATACAAAATATATACATTATTTCTTGGTTGTAAGCTAAGGAAACCCAACGCCCCAAAGATGGTTCTTAGGTTTTATGTTTCATATTTAATATTTTATAAATTAACATATTTGTAGTTGTAGACAGATTTTTTAATAATTAATTGATTGGCACGACAGCCCGCTTACGCGATACTAAGGCCTAGCTTCCCGCAACCACCCGTGTTGTGCGTGTGAATTTTGTACGCGGGTGGAAGGGACCTACAGTTTTATGCCGGTTCCGAACGGCAGGTTGGGAGCTTTTTCATAGGCAATTTTTACTCTCAGAGGTTTGCCATTTCCAGCTGAGAGGACAGCCACCGAAAGAGAAAACGAGTTTCCCGTTATTTTTTTTAGGTGTTACTACATGCAGAATTCGAACTAGCGTCGCTCTGCATGCGACTCGCTTGGACCGCGCACTAACCAACTGAGCCACGGCGGCTGCCTGTTGTAGACAGATAATAGTGATTATTTATGAAAGTGAATATGAATACAAAATATATATTTTTTTTGCTTGGTTGCTGGAATTAGTTAGGGGAGCCCTAGGCTCAAAAGATGGTTCTAAGGTTTTAGTGTTTCAAATTAAATATTCAATTTTAAATATTTTATAAATTAACTTACTAGTCGTAGATACAAATACAAATATGTACATACATTTTATTTATTATTTTTTATAAATTTGTTTCTTTATTTACAGAGTTTAAGTTTCTAAACAAATTTTCCACTTCTCTATCGTTTACTTGCGCCCGATAGAAGCATCTCAAGTGGCATCGTAAATGCCACTTTTACAAAGCACAAATTCCGCCAAACAAATTCCTGTGGCATTCAGAGAGACTACTGAAACATACACTAACTAATTACAAACAAACCCAGACACCTAAGTACAAACAGACAGCCAGACTAACAGCAAACAGCAAACGGGCAGCGTGTGTTTCCGTTTGTGTTTTGTTTTTTGTTGCTGTTCACATTCCTCTCTGACCGAACTCAAGTGTCGGATCGTTGCTAATGGAGCGTTTTTTATGTGTTTACATGAAAATTGCAACAATTTGTTGAAATGAATATCTGCCCCGTGCCGCTTAGTCCCGCCGTCGCTTCCATCTTATCTGAATCGCGAGCACTGCCTTTCGTTAGCTGCCCTGTTGCTTTTACCGAGTTGCTGCCTAATTCACGCAACTTTATCTGTTTGCCGCTGTAGAACTTAAAGTGACTACAAGAAAATTAGGACCAGCAAATGCAATAAAAAAAACAACAACAAGCAAACGCAACAACAGCAGCGCAATAAATGGAAAGTGTAGTTAGAAGCGAATGAGCGGATGGGGGCAAAAAAAAAGTGCAATTGTATTTTGCGAGAAGATTTTTTGGCCGGACGCCAAAGTGTGTTGTTGCACACAGCGCACATTTTTGGTAAATACAACAACACCAATAGCTACTTGTATTCGACAAAAAGCCGAGCGCAGAAGTTTGCCAGCATGCGAACATGGCAAAAACTGTGTTATCTTAATGGACATTGCTGTGGTAAGAATCGACTTGCAGCATTTGGGGTTTTTCTACTGCGCAGCATTTCTTACTTTTGGCTTTTACTACATTTGTGTTTGGTTTACGTGTATTTGTTGTAGTAGTTGTTGAGCACTTTACAGGCTGTAGTGGAGTTGTCTGATAGCCGCCTGCCTTGCCTGGATGTTTATTGAGACTGTTGAAAAATTGTTGCCGCTTTTTAGGCGCAAACAACACAACATCGAAAACTAGCAGCGGCAAAGTTGTGCCAACTTTTCGCTCATAGTTTTGTTGCCATTGGTGTTCTAGTTGTTGAATTGTTGATGGCAAAAAGCGTAAGTAGTCGTAGCGATGGCAGCGATAGCAGCGCGCAATGGATGAAATTAATTTTCGACATTAACTAGGCGGCAGTAGTGAAGCACCAGAGAGCGATTCGAATGCAGTACTTAGCGGTTGAATGATGGCGCTGTGAAGTATAGTGCACTTTTAGGCGCTTTATAGCGCAAGCCATGAAAAATGTGTTCGAGTGGTTGTGGGATTTTGATTTTTTTGGTGTTAGTGTTGAAGAAATTGAAAGCTGTTAGCGATTATTTTCAATGTGCATAATTTGCGCAACTATCAACCTTAGTTTAAAGCTAAAGCTGTTGTCTAACAGTATTTGGTAATATTTGGTATTTGGTTTTTGTGTTGCTACGAGAAATCTAGAGGGCTTAGGGATTTTCAAACAAACTGTTAGCCGTTTGTGTTTTGTCTTTTGGCGTAACGATTACACTGGGCAACAGCCACAATTTTTCCGAGTTCTAGTAAACTTTTTCTAAAGGACTTTTTTACGCTTATCACAACTGCGTACTCAGATTTTAGATTGTCCAAAAATCCTAAAAAAAATGTATTTTTTTATTTTAGAAAAAAGTGACGATTTTGTTGCCCTGTGGTGCCAGACAACTGGTAGAACTAACTCAAAAACATGCGAAATACAACTGTGCTTGCAAAACCTAGTTCCTTCTCAAAGTATTTTCAGTCTGTATCATCATATCTGATATCTGGGTCCTTTGGCTTTAAATCTTTTGAAATCATTTGTCTACCATACAAACTTTGAACCCATTTTTTAAACCGCTAACCCGAGATCTGTTTCTTTCGAATTTTCCGAAAACATATTTTTAGCGATTTACTATGAAGTATAAATGAAAAATTATATTTTTTAGTGCACACTAAACACTACCGGGTTAAATGTAAAATTTCAAAAAATCAAAAAATATATCTAAATGTTTTCTGATTTGGTAAGCTTTTAGTTAAAAGGTTCTTAACCCTTTCGCTACAGATTTTTGCTTTTTGGTGAACGTTACAATTTTTAATTTTCGGCTTAGTATTCTATGTGGACATTTCAACAATGTTCCACAACATTTTTTTGTTTTAATTAATTTTTGTTACCGGACGATGTTTTTTAGAGTGTTGTCACATGAAAGCAACCATATCGCTTCGGTTCCAATAATTACATAGACATAAACTTTTTTACGCATAACTAAAAATCTTATATTTGTGCTTTATTTTCTTGCACAATCTAGAGATACGAACAAGCCTACAGAAATATTTTTCGTAACAATATAACATTGCGCCACGTGCTTTTCTTTAATCTACTTACATACTTTTTTAATTTCGTATTATTTCTAAAACATCAAACTATTTTAGGAACCAACAAAAAAATGTATACTTGAAAACACGCCCACAAAGTAGCATGTGGCCATATGGCAACAAAATAGATTATTTATTTGATGAGAGATGACTGAATGCGGGTAATCCAGTTATTGCCTCCTTCCATGTCTAAATTTACCAGGGCCCGCAACTTCTTCAAGTAGTGATTTTGCGGTCTTCAATAGACAACGCTGGACATCAAGTTTCTCAGAGACTGTGAAATTCTTTTCGCCGGTTCAGCAAAGGATGTTGCATTCTAGTAGCTCAAGCTCCATTAGTTTCATCTTGATGAATCACATGTGCCTAAATGCGCAGCAGTCTCATCATCTCTTGAGACAAATGTCGCAAATAGCCGAAACACTTTCAACAATTCAGTTGCCATACTCGGTATGAAGCGTTGCAAAGGCTATCGAATCACGTTTGCTTAGCATCAGTAATTAACCCTTTCGGACATGAAAATAACAGCTCGCTGTATGAATTGTAGGGGCTGTAGTCCAATATATGGGACATTGTGACTGAAAGGGTTAAGTGATCCTGCTGGGTTTAGGTGCATCTATAAACAACTTCGGCTTTCGTTGTAGTGTTTCGTTTGCAGACTGCTACTCAAAGCGTCACTATTGTTGGCTGAGGTCTTACAAACAGGATCTCCGATCCCGTTCTAGCTTCCTCATTTCCCTTACATTAGTATCCCCGACTACGGAAGCAGAGGTCCATCCACGACTGTCATGCTAAGAAGAAGAAGGAGAAGTATCCCTGCGCACCCACACCAGTGATACGGAAATTTTTCTGCTAAGTCTGTTCTACCTGCAGGTTGCCTGCGGCACCATTTTGGAAGTCACTTGCAGTGCACAACAGGATTTAACAGCCCCTAGGCCATTAATCGTTGCCTGAGGTCCCACAAACAGGGTCTCCGATCCAGTTCTAGCTTTCTCGGGGCCATTTATATAGGTTATGTGATTATTTTAAATGAATAGGAAACGTTCAGAAATGGGGGCGCGTAGGAAAACATATGCACGTCAGGGTAAAAGTGCATCTCCCTCTTTGCATGGCTAGTACGCCCACTTCTGTTTGCGACTATCGTTGCTAAACAAGAAGATATCGTTTTCTATGAAACACTCAACTGTGTCTCTACAGCTTAACACATTCCAGACGACGATTTTATTTTTCTTTGTATTGTACACAGTAAACCCAATGCCATATTGACTCTTCCTGTACTTTACAGATTTCATTAGTTCCAGAAAAATCTTATTTCGACGACCAGTTTCCTCAGAATAACTGATAATTGCACATTACTGTCTTATAGTCTCGGAAATCCATTGCCCACACGGTGTGCAATTCGTCTCGAATGGGTTAAGGAACCAGACACAAGATCAGTTTAGAGTCATGAGATGCTGTTAGGTTTGTTCCAAAAAGGACTTCTCATAGGCTCTGCATCTCGGTGAGCCGAAGCGTTACTTTCGTAAATCTAAACACTTGCATAAGCGGATGTAATGTATTCCGGCAATAATCTCCTTTATAAGCAACTTCAGCTGCTACACAGACTGCGAACACCTACGCCTGAAACAGATTGGTTTGCTAGCCAAGTTTCGTATAAAAAAACAAAAAGGATCAATATTTCAGACGTCTAAAGTGGCTCCTTTTAAACGCTGTTTGAAACAAAAATGCTTTCTTAATGAAGGTTCGTGTTTTTTAGCATAAAATTGCTGCTCAAATTTTATGTCCTCAATGTCAGCGCTTTGAACTCGATGATGGTACATAAGTCAGTCAATTAGACAGAATAAAAAAAAAAAATTTCCCCTATAGAAAGTTATCAATCATTAGGAAATTAGCTTACTTTTTAAAATGTTAAGTCAATTACATCAAAGCATATTTTTTTCCAATTTCTGTGAAAATTCATTACAACATCAGTCATGGCAGATCTTCAGAGCTCCAAAGCTGAAGCACTCAAACTTATTTTGCTGTGGAAAATTTTGAATGTTTTCTTGGGTCATTTGCATCACCCACAGCAACAGCAAAACAGACACTTCAGTGCCAACCATAAACCACAAGACACATCACACCACAACGCACACATATTTCGCGCACTCACACACACACACAGAGCCCATAATCATAGATTCACACCACACATCATGTGCGCTCGAACATGCGCTTATGTATCCGCAAATCACCAATTAAATATTTATACTTCAATCTACTCAACATGCGAATTTATAACGTTTCATGATGTAATAAATATAAAAATACGCAAAAGGATATCAGTTGGGGAATGCAAGGTAAGGGAAAACAAACACTCAAACGTACGTATAGACACATATAGACACATGTATGTATTGATATAAATACTCTAACAAGGAGCCAGCGATATCGCGCGCCACACAGTTTAGACAAGCAAGCAGAACGACAGACAAGCCGAAGGATGCAGACAGACAACTGAAGGCAGCCGAATCGACGAACTAGCGAGACCACTTACAAGAGTTGTTTTGTATGTTAGTGTGTGTGTGTGTGTGTGTGAGTAGGTTTTGTCGAGTTTGTTGCAGCAACCTGAAAAATTGTAAGAAATCTACCCACACACACACACACATACACAAACCTGATGAGACAACAGAAATCGTTGCAAAGACGAAGATGAGAATCGAAACCAGTCGCCGCGTGCGCCGACCGCCAAACCGGATAGACTAATTTGCTACGAAAAATCATGAAGACGGATAAGCATGAAGGTGGGTTGGCAGCGCTAAAAATGAACCCAACCGCGCCGATGCTATCGCGCCAACACTGCTTACAACTCACGGCCGGCGGTCCCTGACATGGCCCGCCGCCACGCCAAAGCTAGGAAGATGCTTATCACGTGGCGCAGGTTGGCGGATGTGCGCTCTGACTGACTGACTGGTGTGCGGTGTAGTGTGGCACTCACCAGGGGCGCATTACCTTCGTGCAACACTTAACATTATCCGGGCTCCACCCGCCATGGCCCCAAAGTAGTCGACTTGCTGTCTTTGTGCTGGCAGAATTTTTTGTTTTTTCCATTCCTATCTTATTCGGTACTTTTGGGAACTGTTGTTGTTGTTGTTGTTGTTATTGGTGCTGTCTTGTCTCTACTTTTTCGCTGCTGCTTCGACGTCGTTTGAAGTGATATTTTACAGTTTCTGTTGTTGTTAGGTTTTCAGTATTTCTTTGTTGTTGTTTTCGTATTTCTTGTGCGCATTCAAAGTTTACCGTTAGCGCTTTTCGCGACGCTAATGTGTGCGCCGTGTCTGCTGCGATAGCTGAGACTGAGAACACTTTGCGCGCCGGCTGTGCGCTCGCTTGTTGCTTCGGCGTCGTCAAGTAGTTGTTGTTGTTGTTGTTGTTGTTGTTATTGTTGTTGTGGCTTAGCATGTTGAAATCCACTGACAAATTCTTGTGCATAAATTTTAAGCATTTTTCGGGTGTATACAAATCCGCCAAAGTATCTGTTGAGCACGCTGCCGCCTCCTCGCCCCTGCTGTCGGGCGCACTCTGTGGGCGTACTTAAGGGCCCAGATTAAGGTTCATTTTTATTTAGAATTTTTTGCGCGCGCCTTGTTTATCTGTCTGTTTGCCTGTGGTGAATCGAAGCGCTGCGACTGGCGCGTTTCGATGGTTCAGTCAGCGCAACAACCGGGAACGACCGCCATGAAACGATGGCAGGAAGACAGGAAGGCAGGAAGGAAATTGTAAGTAACTCTTGAGCTTGTAATTCGTATACTTATTTACGTATGGCGAGCCCGACTGAATGCAATTCAGGCGGCATTGAGTTGGCCAACGAAGGGTGGTGGCTGGCTGGCTTCGTAAATACTTGGAATGTAATTAAAATTTGATTAAAACCCGCTTTGAGAGCAAAGAAAAGTGTACCGTCATAAAATCAGAAAGTTTATTGATTTGCGGCTAAAAGCAAAATGAAAGCAAATGCAAATATTTGCAGAGAAAAATGAAAGTTGCATTAAGCCGAAGGCAAACAAAATGCGTTTAAATTGTGATTATATATTCAAGTTTTTAATGCTGCTTAAGTGCACAGCTTAGAGTTGTTTGCAATATTTAATTTTTAGACAGAAATAAGTTCATCGAGAAGATAAACTTGAAAATTTCAACACCAAGAAATGAGTTTTAAGTGTCATTAATTTATGAACTTGCGATGAAATAAAACCGGCTTAGAGACGTTTACAATACTTAATTGTTGAGAGAAACAAATTCGCTGTTAAGCCGCAGATGACAGACTTGAGGATCTCGATACCAAGAAAAAGTTCTAATTTTCAATTATCTCTAAAACTGTGGTGGAAAAACATGGACTTAAAAGTAATGACTTAAAGGACTTAAAAAAAGTAGGTAAGTACTTAAGTTTTATCAGGAAAGATCCAGTGTTAGGGTGAAGAATAGATTTTAGATCTTCAAAAAGGTTAAGGTTCCTCAGTTTGAACACCAATAATAATAATTAAAAAAGTTTTTTTTTTACAAAAATCGTTCATCGGTCAGAACTCTTTGAAGAACGCTGAATCAAGGCAGTGAAAGTAAGCGTTGAGGTCAACTAACTTATTGTTTTAACACTTTCGTTACAGGTTTTTACTCGGGTAAGTTAAAAATGAATCTAAATTAATGTCAACAGTCGCATTAAAATGTCTCCTATTTTTTCTGCTTCTTCTTTCTTTACTATGTAAAGATATAAGATTCAAAAAAGTATCAACTTCTTTTCTTTTAACTAAAATAATCAGTTTATTAATTTTGTATTATTTCCACTACATTAAACTATTTAAAGAACCAACAAAAAAATGTATTCTTGAATCCATACAGGGTTCAAAGGTTCACAAAGTGGCATGTTGCCTAGACTGGATTAAGTGTTGTATGGAGATTCTTAATAATGGGTTCTCGATGCTCCCCAATTTCTCATTTTATGCGGTTTTGGTGAAAAGGTGCATGAGCCAACAAATTTTGGGGCTAGGGTGGGGATAAATGGCGTCGCATCGAGATCAAAGTTCACAAAAAAGCTGGGAAATTCGACAAATTGCTCCACAGCTGCTCAGAAGTTGCTCTTAGAGGGTTAAAATCTATGACCGACCCCTATAGTTTTCCTTACTGAACATTTCTTTCAAACTTACTCACCGCCTAGCTCCAACCCTTGATGGGGCTCCCATACAAAATGGCCGTTTTTATAAAATGGGCTCCCATTGCTCCCAGGTTGCCCCCAGATGTAGCAAATGTATGACCGATACCCGTTTATATTCTCTTTCGAATGTTTCTTCCAAACATTATAACAACACATTAAGGGGGCTGCCATACAAAACTGGCCATTTTCTATGCCATTGGCTCCCCACTTGTAAATGTAGTAGTTCAGTAATCGAGAAAACATAATATATCGGAAACTACTGAACCGATTTAAATGATTTATTCAGCGAGCACCAACATTCTTGAGTACAATAAATACAAAATTAATTAAGGTTCAGAAATTCACCACCAGATGGCGTCCCCATACGATCGGATTTGTGACGTAGTCAACTTTTGGGTTTCTACAAAGCAAAAATCAAAATGTACTGTCGAAACCCCATTAACCTCCCCATTTTGAATATAACTGTAACTTTAGATTAGTGTTAGGAATGATTAGGTTCAGATGGCGTGTATGGAAAACCCGTAATTTTATTCTGAGGCATTAGTGCATATTGTGAGTGCTCTCTGTAACTGCCAGGAGGAGGCTCGCTCTAACTGGGGTTCCTGTAAAAATTCCTAAATATTAATAAACCATTTTATAGGTTTTCATAATTCATAGTTAACTAATTTTGTAAGTGTACGAAGACAAATGCACATACATAGCTTAAGTGTATGAAGACTTTATTGGAAGTAAATAAGCGACTTTTTCTGTTTTTGGCTTAAAACTTTCAACTATTTAATGAAGTATTTTAGTTTTTGTTGTTGTATTAAAAATAAATGCTAAATAAACAGATCTGCATCGACACTTTTTCAAAATTCCTACAAATATTTAGTTTTTTTAATAATGAGTTCTGAACCAGGTGTTGTTCGAAGACTTTAGTGGTACACTGTATGTTAATAGTGACAGTGTGACGATTAACTTAAAGCATTCTCCGATTGGAAAATCGACGAAACAGTCCACTTAATTCTGTTTCATATAAGGATAAGGATAAGTTGTCTAGAAGTTTGCCGTAGTAATTGGGGTTCTCCCAGTCGACTCTCCCTTTTGTCAAATCGAGTATATCTTTGAGTTTAGTGTGCCACAACTCATCCTTCTGTATGGACCAAAATGCAATAACTTCGGCTGGACTCGAAAGTTGACTTACTAGATATGTAGCTGTTTCAGCTTCATCGATCTTAGTCCACACAATTTTTTCTAAACTAGTTATATTTTAATATTTTCAGAAGTTAATCCTTGATTCAATCATTCATTTCAACAAGTTCCGAATTTATTTTTAATGCTCTAAATTGCTTCTTTAATCCTTATCTTCCAGTTGTGTTAAAGTCCACAAAGGATACACTCTGAATTAGCCAGCAATATGATCAATGAAGTTTAGTTAGTGTCTAAAATTGTTGTTGCTTTTTTGATCCCACATTTCTATTATTCCATTTATGTCGATAGGATTCCCCACAAGATAGTACAATATAATATATAAAATATAAAAAATTTTCTAAAGAAGGATGTTATTTTGATTAGTTTGATAGAATTCTCTACAAGTTAGTATATTTTAAATATTATAAAATTCTCTACAAAAGAAAATTTTCTCGAAAAAGGACTAAATCTTTTCAATACAAATTAATAAAACTAACAGATCCAATATTCCGGCCCATAATTTTCTTCCATCATCTTCTGTTCATTAAGTTTTATCATCTATTTTGTTTATCAGGATATAACAGTTCATCTATTTTATTTAAATGATTTGTGTTCAAATCCAAAAATTTGTTTTGAGGATATTCAAAGAATGGTACTTAAAATTAGTTATTCCTCAAAGAATTTGTCCATGAAATTTTCATTGTTTGCTTTCCAAATAGTTTCAGTGACAAAAATGTTTCTTGATTAAAATAATATTTGTATAACACTGAAACTATATGCTGACTTTTTATATACTCAACCTAGATGGTTGTATGGGCATTAATGGTTCAGGCAAACAAAGATTCCATGCCTCGATTTCCAAACCTCGATTCTTCGACTTGTTATTTGAGTCAACTAAGCCAAAAAGAAAGTAAATTTGTCATTCTTAAGAAGCGGCAGAGGAGGCTGTCCTCAGCCAAATTAGACTTGAAAGCTCATAAAGGCCAATTTGGTCTTCTGTGATACAATTTAACTTACAGTTTCAAATAGTTTAATACACATGTAAGTAAAATATAAACGCTTGAAATTTACATAAGTAATCTTTTAGAGTTATGAAATACCTAACGAATTTCTTGAACTATCGCTTTTCTGGTGTCTTTTCGTGCATGCACAGAGCTAATAAAGCTACTTATCTAAGTTTTTAAAGAGATCACTAGTAAATAATGAACAGCAGCGCATTTGTAAAGAAGTACAAATATTTAAATCAAAAATCGCAAAAATCATTCCAGCAACAACATTTTCAAGAAAACTCAAAACTTAAGCATTCACTTTAATCAAACTTAAACAGCCATAAGCAAAGATTTTGCTTCTAACAGTGCAACTTAATTTTTATCTATTCACATTTTTTTTTTGTTGTCATGTTGAAATTCTACTTTAACCTTTTTTTAATAAAATCAAAATTCAAAGACCAACACACACATACACTTTTAGAGAAAAAAAATGACTCTAAATGACCAATTAATGTAAATTGAAATTACTTCAAAAGGCCATTAAGCCGAACACAAACACAAAATGCAAATACCGCACACTTCCGGGTTCATTGTGCGCGCAGCGAGCCGTGTCGCTGCCCGCTTTCACACACACCCTTGAAATTGTACCTTTATTTTGTTGTTGTTGCTATTTTGGCGGCAAAGCAAGGATGACACTCGTCTCGGATTACTTTATTTGCCTTTTTTTTCTCTGTGCGCAGCGACCATGAAAATAACGCACAACAACAACAACGTGGCAGCGCAGAAAAAGGGACAAGTACAAAATATGTATAAAAATATTTTCAGCCCAACAATCAACACAAAAGGCGCAAGAAAAATCTCATAAAACGCACACAGACACACGTACACAAACGCAACGCATACAGACGCTGGCAGAGGCAAGCAACAGTTATGCGGTGGCCGTGTGCCCATTTAAAATGCCAGCGTCAGTTGGTGAGTGAGTCAGTGGATGAGCGAATGTGCGTTGTTGTGTAAACTAAGAGGACGTCTTAAAAATAATAACGGTTTCCGACACATTGTCATACATAGTCGATCCGAAGCGTTGCGCTCAAGTTGTCGTCAAGTTGGCAGACTAACTTGGTTGGCACTTGAATTGAAGTGACAGATTTGAGCCAATGCGACTGAACAGATACACAATCATACAACAACAATAATACTTATGATGTAAAGTTGTTGATAGAAGGCAGACATTTAGTGGCACTTTGGAATTTGTGGATGAAGAAAGCAATCGGAAATGTTTGAGATTATAAATGGGACAGACGAAAAGATACGGTTTGAGAGTTAATTGTTATTGCTTTCATAGAATATTGAAAACAGACAAGTGACATTTGTAGCGCTGCAATTAAGTATTAAAATTTTAAGTTATTGTAGAAAATTCTAAACAAAAAAGGTTAACAAAATCACAAAAAATCAAAAATAAATTATTTAATTTAGAAAATAAAACTAATTTATGTAATTTTACAGTTGAAAAAAGTTTGCAAATACATGAATAAAATAAAATAAAATAAATTAAAATAAAATAAAATAAAATAAAATAAAATAAAATAAAATAAAATAAAATAAAATAGAATAAAATAAAATAAACTAAAATAAAATAAAATAAAATAAAATAAAATAAAATAAAATATAAAATAAAATAAAATAAAATAAAATAAAATGAAATAAAAAATAAAATAAAATAAAATAAAATAAAATAAAATAAAAAATAAAATAAAATAAAATAAAATAAAATAAAAAAAATAAAATAAAATAAAATAAAATGAAATGAAATGAAAGAAAATAAAATAAAAGAAAATAAAACTAAAATAAAATAAAAAAATTAAATTAAAAAAATAAAAATTAAATAAAACAAAATAAATTAAATTAAAAAAAATAAAATAAAATGAAATAAAATAGAATAGAATAAAATAAAATAAAATAGAATAGAATAAAATAAAATAAAATTAGAAACATAAAATAAAATAAAATATCATAAAATAAAATAAAATAAAATAAAATAAAATAAAATAAAATAAAATAAAATAAATAAAATTTGTTATATTTAACCCTTAAGGAGTTCAATAAATCGTGAAAAATAAAATAAAATAAACTAAAATATCATAAAATAAAATAAAATAAAATAAAATAAAATAAAATAAAATAAAATAAAATAAAATAAAATAAAATAAAATAAAATAAAATAAAATAAAATAAGATAAAATAAAATAAAATAAAATAAAATAAAATAAAATAAAATAAAATAAAATAAAATAAAATAAAATAAAATAAAATAAAATAAAATAAAATAAAATAAAATAAAATAAAATAAAATAAAATAAAATAAAATGAAATGAAATGAAAGAAAATAAAATAAGAGAAAATAAAACTAAAATAAAATAAAAAAATTAAATTAAAAAAATAAAAATTAAATAAAACAAAATAAATTAAATTAAAAAAAATAAAATAAAATAAAATAGAATAGAATAAAATAAAATAAAATGAAAAACATAAAATAAAATAAAATATCATAAAATAAAATAAAATAAAATAAAATAAAATAAAATAAAATAAAATAAAATAAAATAAATAAAATTTGTTATATTTAACCCTTAAGGAGTTCAATAAATCGTGAAAAATAAAATAAAATAAAATAAAATAAAATAAAATAAAATAAAAGAAAAAAAAATTCAATAAAATTAGATTAAATAAATAAAATGAAAAAATATAGTAAACACATTTTTTTATATGACATGGCAACTCCAACAACAACTTCAACTGATGCAATTTTGCTATTTGTGCCGCACTAAAGCAGCACCAAAATTCCATTCTTTTGCGTGTTAACTTTCAATTTCCGCTATTAACACGATTTACAAAATAAACATTCTCTTTCAAGACAACAACTACAACAACAACAGCAACACCAAGTACTATAAGAAAAAAAATGCGATAAACAATAGAGGTGCTAAAATTATTGCCTGACCGGCAGTTCAGCGCAGAGCTCGAGAAAACGACAAACACGAGCAAAACAAACAAAAACCAATGTCGACGCCACAAGGAATAAAAACGACCAAAAATAAGTGAAAACGTGTGGGCACAAAGGAACACGCGGCAAAAAATGTTCACATTAATATTCACACGTTTGTGCCGGCGGCATAAATTGCCTTTCAACAGCCGCAGTAACCAAACCACTCGAAATGCAGACAGCAGCAGTCAGTCAGTGAATGGCGAAAGAAAGCCGCCGCTGGCGTTTAGGCGTTGTTGGCACGCCCGAACCAAACCAAAGAAAGCGGCCGGCACGTGGTTAGGCAAAGCGGCAATCAACAAGCGCGCTGTCTACTTGCGGGCGCCAGCAGCCACAAAGGCAACTGAACAAAAAAAAGTTAACAAATATATATAAAACGCGATAAAGCCGGCGCACCAAAAAAAACCCCCAAACGAAAAACAATGAATTAGCGTGCCGCAAAAATAGCCACTGGGATATATTAATTTTCTACACAAACACACACACACACAAAGCCACACAGCGAGTCGCACACAATTGCACTTCTACTTCAAACGGCACCACTACACTACAGTGAGTTGTGTCCATAAGCAGCCGGATGTGGCTCTGGCGGCCCTGGCTCCACTTCACACAATGCCAACGCCTACAGCTATGCTACAAAATCTGTTTTCCTTCGGCCTCTTTCTGTTGCTCCCTCTTAACATGGATTGCTGTTTATTCATTTGTACCTTTTCGCAACGATTTCAATGAAATTAAGCACATAATAACAATAAAATTATATTGATGCCTGCTGGCTGCTCGCCCATTCGTTCGCTTGACCGTAGCGCGTAGCCGTCACAGCGCGCACCTTTAAGCCATTTGAGCCATTTAAGTACTTTAAGCTCTTGAAATGTTCGGGCTTTTCTTTTCTACGCTAGTCAGGCTTCGTGAGCTGGTTCTGTTGTTGTTGTTGATGTTATTGTTGTTGTTGGCAGCTAATTAAAAACATTAAGCTTTAATGGTAAAACTTTTTGACTTTTGTTCAATACTGGTTTCAGTGCTGCGGGCGTGTCTGTCTGTGACGGCAACGGTGTTGGAACCACACACACACACACACACACTTACTGACTGTAAGGTGTGTTTTTGATTGTTATTGTAAATTTGTAGCAACATTTGTACGCCACTAAGTGCCATTGTGTGGCTGATATTGAATCGAATTAAATCGCATCGAATGCGGCCTTCGGCACTTTGAGTGCTTTCATTGGCAGTTGCGCAGCGTACACTTAAGAATGAAGTGAATGTCTGTCAGTACTGCCGTCAGTAAGTATAGTTTTCTTTTATTGTTTTTGTGCGCAATTTCTTTAATTAACAGCTTACATGTTATGACTGCCCGTAGGCTGGGTGTCCATTAGGCAAGTTTACAAAGTGAGCGAACATTTCAGTTGGGCATACACGGCGTATGAGTGATTAATGGAACTATTGATCCCCCACATCGGTAAAGTTTATCCATGGAAAATTTCCATTTCTTAGCAAGGCATCAAAATTGGGATAAACTATTCGAACCCATTACTTTTAAATTACTTTGATTTGGTTTAATTCATTTGTGTAATTGAATGCATTGAGACGTTTGCGTGAGAAAGAGATAGATAAGTTGAATTTCATGCAGGGGAGATGTGTAATTTTATTTATACTTTTGCATTTTTAGTCAAATGAAAGAAAACAGGCAGAGAAACATTCAAGGACAATAAAAATACATGCATTTTGATGAAGGAAATAGGAGAAGGAGATTCTGTTGTGACAATGTGCTACAAGACGACTTTGGAAATGACAGATATGTTACATGAAAGGATGAAAGAATTGAAATTGAAATGAAGAATTAATTAACTGACAATTTGTGGAACGAGAGCAGCCAAAAATAGATATGAAGAGAGATTTCGATTTGTGGAACGAGAGCAGCCAAAAATAGACATGAAGAGAGGTTTCGAATTTATTGCTTCAGATAATGCCAAATGCTCCTAATACCAAAGAGATAAAATATTTTGCGGGAAATAATAAATACCGTTAAAAATGCATTAAATATAGCAAGAAAATCAAGAGGGTCTTAAAGGGGTTCCTAATCCAAAATATTTGCTTGTTACAAGAATTGTGGGTGATGATTTTTACCTTTTCCGACATGAAAATAAACCGGGCTATTGTGACTGAAAGGGTTAAATGCTATTGGGCTCAAAAGTTGTAACCTCTCTCTTCCCAAAAATGAAGTCTTATGCGCTTCACTGAAGGATATATACAAGTTTTTAGATGATTTTTTTTATTTTTTGTATCTTGTTAGATGTATTAAGAAAAATTATTACTTATTATTTTTATTATTAATGAGTTAATAATTAAATAATTAAAAATTAATTAAAAAATATTTAATTACTAATTATTTTAACTTTATTTAAACAGTAAAAAGTTTTATTAATCAATTAAAAATTAAAATGATTTAATTAGTTATTGATTAATTTATTTAAAATTAACTAATAAATATTTAATTAACAGAAAACTTTATTTACAATTAATTTACAATTAGTTTGATTAATTAATTACTGATTTGCTTAAAATTTGTAAATAATAATTTAAATAAATAACGTGTTAATAGTTAATAATTTAAAAATTAATTAAATAATATTTAATTAATAATTATTGATAACAAATTTTATTCATTAAATAAAATTAAAATTAAAAAAGAAATTATAATTAAAGAATTAATTCATAAATATTTAATTAATACTTAATTTTATTTAATTTTTCATGTAATTCCCATTAAATAATTTATTGAATTAATTTATTAGTGAACAAATTTTAAATAATGGTTTAAAAATTTAATGAGTTAATTAAAAATAAATTAAATAGAATTCAATTGATAATGAATTTAATTGATCTTAATTAATAACAAATTTTATTAAATAATTAAAAATTTAAATTAATTTAATTGATTAATTAAGTGAATTTAGTTAATAAAACTAAATTTAAAATTAAATTTCTAAATTATTAAAAATTTAAATTAAACTAACTTATTAATTTAAATTTAAATTAAATTTATTAAAATCAATTTAATTTTAATTTTAATAATTAAAAAATAACAATTTAATTAATAAAAATGAATTCAATTTTTATATCTATAATTAAATATTAATTTTAATAAATTTAATTTTAATAATTTAAAAAAATTAATTTAATTTAAGTGAATTTAATTAATAACAAATTTTTTCAATTATTAAAAATTAAAATAAAATTCATTAATTAATTGAATTTTAATAATTAAAAAAAATGTGTATTAATTAATTTCAATTAATTAATCAATTAAATTAATTTTAATTTTTAATTATTTAATAAAATTTGTTAATAATTAAATTCAATTAAATTAATTATTAATTGAATTTTTAATAATTAATTTTTAATTAACTCACTAATTTTTTAAACCATTGTTTAAAATTTTAAAATAATATATTTAATTAATTAATTTATGTATTTAAAAATTATTTCATTAATTAATTAAATTAATTAATAAATATTTAATTATTAATTAAAATTAATTAAATTATTAAATAAATTAATAAACAAATATTTAATTATTAATTAATTTAGTCTATAATTATTTTAGTTTAATTAATAATTAATTGAAATTTATTGAAAATTTTTGGAATAAAAGCTTAAAATTTATAGTACCTACAAAATATTTGTTTCTTTTCACTTAATTCAAAATTAATTAATAACTTCTATTAACTAGAAGCATCTCTTCCAACTGCGACTTTTCATTTCCCCTCACAATACCGCAATTCCTCTGACAACTCAAACACACCTTAAATACTAACACCGCAACCTCAAACAGCTCAGGTCATTGCCCAGCAAATCAAGCACTTTTGCAGTTAACAAACTTGCCATTTCCTAAGCATTGCTTACGCATATGTTCCAAACCGTGTCGTCTTACGTCTGGCCAACTGTGCAACTACGGGCAAGCGACAGTTGAGTGGCTCATATTTCATAACAAAACGTTTACATGCGTTCTTGCGTTGCGACCGACATATGGCGGCGCGCCAAATCCCCAAAGTACACTTTAAGCGGTAAATGGCTATAACTACAATAAAAACAACAACAACAACAATAGTCGTAACAATCAGCGCAAATGCTCGCAGCAGAACGGTCCGGTCCGTATGGTCGTAACGTGTAAATATTCAAAATACGCCGTGACTGCGCTGCGTTCATGAATCAGCGGTGGGCCATTTGTTGATGTTTGCGTTGCAATGTGATGCTTTGTTTGTTGTTTTTAGGTTTTTGTCTTTCCTAGCTATGGGGCATTGCTTTGAGGCGGCCTGATCTTGGCCTAACGCGCAGCAAAAACGTGCGTCATGAGGACGAAGGCCTCAGTTTTTTTTGTATTTATTTTGTTGTTTTGCGTGACTTTGCATGGCTCGTTTGCTCGTTGATAAATGTGAATGGCACTTGACAGCTGTGCGGGGTCTTTAACTTTTTATGCTCTGACTGTCCGACTGTGTGTTTGTCTGTTTGTTTGTCTGTCTAGCAATTGTTTACTTAGTTTACTTAGCTTATTGCTGCTGGGCTGTGCAATTGATTCCCAAGGCAATATTTGCGTTCATGGTACCTTCGACACGGTGAAAGCCGTTGCGGCTTGTTATTCTATATATCTGATCTCGGAAGTTTCTATTTGCTATGATTCAAGTTATTTTTAGGTGAAATAAATATTTAGATTCATCATTTATTCATTCATTTCATTATATGTTAAATGATTTATAAAGTTTTTCTGGAAGCTCAAATTAATATCTTACA
Source organism: Melieria omissa (assembly GCA_963971225.1). NCBI lineage: Eukaryota > Metazoa > Arthropoda > Insecta > Diptera > Ulidiidae > Melieria > Melieria omissa. The sequence goes on from OZ020268.1 coordinate 116,265,378, forward strand.
CTTTTTTTAATTCATTGCCTATGTACACAAGTGTGCAAAAGTACTTTCGACCCATCCAAAAGATGATATAGGCGTGAAAATAGAAATCATTCATAGTAATCTGTCATACTTAGGTTTTTATTTTCTGATGCAATGTCTTTTTAAAAGCATTTTGAAATTTTAAGTCATCAAAGATATTTTTCTAAATATTTCTGATAAAGATGTGAACGTCATATGAAAGAGGAAACTTGCCGTTTTTTGATTAAATTTTCTATTTTGAACTTGATGTTGATGTTTTTCCTTACTTGGAAAATCTTTCTGTAACGATTTATTTTAACTTTTCTAAAGATTTCGACTATAAGTAAAGCACTTTAGCACCATTTAGGATTAAGGCCAAACTTACTTCAACCATGCAAGTTGTGAGTCCTATTCCGAATCTGATTACTGCGCGAAATTTGGCAAAATTTGGCTTACCTTTTTGATGTAATTTGGCATATGGTCCATATTCCAATAATAGGGGCCCATTGTGATACCGCAATGAGAAACTGGTCTGTCTTAATGTTAGTTGGAGAGTCTGAAGAAAAATGTTGTAGATTTGAGAATAAACCATAGCAAGGCTCAATTGATGACTGATCTGAGGCTACACAAATGACCATATTTGAAGTGTAGAGAATTCGCAAAAGATACATGAACCACATCAAGAACTCATTGTTTAATGTGCTTCATGGGCCTGTCAAATCGTTGTTTGTTTCTTATTTCTTTGAGCTATAGAGCCATGATTGCTCTTGATTGACTGATATTTGGGAAGTTTGAGCCGCCGAAGCCTCCTTATGTATGCCACAAGGGCCTATGTAAACTAACTGAAATTTTTGAATATCTTAGAATCCAACATTGTGCGAACCGTAGCCTAGATGATTGTCGAAAATCGCACCCGAAACTATATTTTTTTATTTTTTCTTTCTAAATGTCAGTCAATGAACAAAAATGCACACTAGTGGCATACATTTTGGTAATTCTTTGATTCTTTGGTAAAGAACTTAACTACTCGAAGGAGGTTAAGTCCCTAGGGGTCACTGTAGACAGTAAATTAAACTGGAGACCCCACGTATACCGCGTGCTTACGAGAGTAAGTAATGCTCTCTGGAGTTGCAAGAGGGTCTGTGGGAAAAACTGGGGTCTGAGGCCAAAATGGCTTCAGAAGATTTACTCCCTAGTAATTCTGCCAACTATCACTTATAGAACTATAGTCTGGTGTAAGAAAACCACTGCAGTAACAACTGCGACTAAGCTAGAGAAACTACAAAGACTAGCGAATGCCTGCATAACAGGATGTCTCAGAACCACTTCAACTGCAGCTTTCAATATTATATTGGGAATGCTACCGCTGGAACTGAATGTGCAGATGGCAGCAACCAATAGCACACACAGGCCGATACATAATGGATTCATACCAAGGGATGCACAGGTAATCGGCCACCGATCTCTACTGAGGGACAGGAGGCCGGATGGAGGCTTTTGGATGCCTCTGGACTAGATGCTTCAGAAGCACCTCTTCAGGAAAAGCAACGCAACTTACATACCTCACAGGTTGGACTGAGCTGATAAAAAGATCAGTCTCACGTGTGATGACATTGTCTGGTACACCGATGGGTCTAAGACGGAAGAAGGAACTGGGACAGGAATCTTTAGCTCCGGTTTCCAGTCTTCTGTAAGTCTTGGAGATAAAGCCTCGATTTTTCAGGCTGAGGTCTTTGCCATAAATGTGTGTTAGAAAGAAAGAATAATCATAATGTCAGACAGCCAGGCGGCAATCAAGGCCCTGCGATCGATGACATTTGACTCCAAACTGGTCTGGGAGACAGCAAATGTTCTCCAGGATCTCTCAAGGGAAAACCAAGTGATAGTACACTGGATCCCTGCGCACTGTGAGCACGTTGGTAATGAGGAAGCGGACAGCTTGGCAAAGGATGGGGCTGCTAGCCGGCCCTATGGACCCGAACCAATCATAGGTGTTAGCAAGTCCCATTACAGACATTGTGTTAAACAGGAATTCATTAATCAAGCAAACCACGAATGGTCGAATACAATGGGGCAACGAGGCTCCAAGCTTTTGTTTCCAGCTTACTCGGAAAGGAAATCTTAGTACCTAAATGACCTAATCAGAAAGAAGCTCAAGGTCATGACGGGGATGCTAAATGGACACTGTCTGCTAAATATGCATAGGTCGCGTCTGGGACTAACGGACAGCGAGCTATGCAGATTTTGTATGGAAGAGGAAGAGATTTCTGTACATATTATAACTGAATGCCCTGCCTTAATACACGCAAGAAAGCGAATATTAGGGAAGGAGGTAATACAGACGAGAGATTTGTCTGAAATGAATCTAAGGAAACTATAGGAGTTCCTAAATAACATTGGAGGACACGAACTCCTCCAGTAACGTAGAGGGACATGACACAATAGTTCATTACTTGGACGCAGTGTCTCGGGCAAGTGTTGTCCGAATTCCAAATCTAATCTAATCTACTGGCATAACATTATTTTAAAGACAATTTTTAATTTTTAATTATGTAATAACCTAAAAAACATCCTACACCCTGCACTAACACCTTCATGCAGAATGAAACTACATCCAGTATTGAATAAGTAAAGCAGTACAGCTGCGGCGAGTTTGTCCTTTAAATTTATATTCATTACAACAAAAATTCATCTTCCATTCGTATAAAGTTTAAAAAAAGAGTTTTTCTTTCATTAGAGTTTTTCCAATAATTAAATCATAGCAAATGGAAAAAATTACTCATACGCCTCGTCGTACACATACATTTGTGTACACTTTAAATTGAATTAAGCAATTTAAAACGCAAATGTGATCATTTTATTAAACGCGCAACACTACAATTTAAATTAAATTTCAAATAAAACAGCTTTTTTCTTGCAACTTTGTTTTTTTACGAAACCAAAAAAAATTAAACTGTACAGCTAATGAGTTTGCGTTAATTGCATTGAATTTTTCGCCTTGTGGCCCCGCCACAAGCGGCCATAATTAGCTCAACTAATTACCGCCAAATGCCACAAATGCAAATAGCAAACAACAAAACAATCTGAAACGAACGAACGAAAAAATGGGGAAAATTTCAAAGCGCCAACAAACATGTAACTACTCACCATGCGTCACCAGATTTGTCAGATAGATGAGGAACATCACTTTGCGATTTGTGAAGCGGCTGGGGAAAATATTCAGCGCAATTAGCAGCAATTTGATGACCGTGATTATGAACATGTTGTTGCTGTTGATATGTGTTGCTGCTGCTGTAGTTGATTTCACTCGATTGTTGTTGCTGATAAATATTGACGTCAACTGCGATATGCGTAACTGATAGGTATGCAACGACGATATGCAATTGTTGCGTTGCAATATGTGTTGAGAATGCGTCGACTAGCTGCTCACCGTTATTGGCGTTTGTGGCACATCTGAATGTTGCACTAATGTTGTCTAAGCGGCCCCAAAGCCATTACCGTTGCAACGTGCGCAATTCAACTCAATTCGATTCGACTCGATGCAATGCGTTGTAATTCAATTGAATTCGCCGCGTTTCAATTCACTCGATTGCAATTGAATGCAGCGCAGCGTCGAGCGTGCACGCGCACAGCCGCACTCCATGCAACATTTATTATTAATCGGCATTTCTTTCCGGCCATTGCAGCCATTTGTTGTTGTTGTTTTTGCCTATTTATTTATTTATTTTCGCAATTTTATTGTATTTTACATTTCTGAATTTTTTTTCAATTTTTGCCGTTTTTTTGTTGTGCTTTTTGCAACAATATGAATTTGTGTTGATGATTTTATTTTAATATATATTTTTGTTGGGAATTATTGTTGACTTTTATGTTTTTTCTCTGTGATTTTATTTCGTTTTGAGGTTACATGGGGTCGTGTTGTTGAATGCTGTAGCAATTTTACAAATGATTTATGAATGTGAATGCGACATTAACTTCCTGCTGCAGTTTTGCGTTGTCTTCATTGTTTTTTTTTCAATTATTTTTTTGTTATTGCAAGCAGTTTTTTGCTGTGAAGTTATCTTTGCACACATTTACATATACAGATTGTGTTCAATTTTTAATGGTATAGCATGGCGCCCAGTCAGTTCACGCATGGTACACGCACACACACAGAAACGCAGAAAAAGTGGGATGCATGCGCTCAATTTAGCATCGAATAATTATGACCAAAAAACTATGATGCAAATAACCACCGTTGATTGTTGTTGCATGCAATTTTATTGCCATGTTAAAAAATCGCCAAGCCACAGAAAAAATTGTGTTGCCGCTCTATGGTTATTTATTATTACCACAACAAATGGATGGCATATTTAACGAAGTGTTTTAGTTAATGCACAATGAAGCGGAATATACTTGAAAATAAATTTGTTGAAAGCAGAAGCCGGTGCTAATTGAATTGATGCTTAGTTGAACGCATGAAGTGGCATTTTGAGTTGCAGTGCAGTGTGACGAATGACAACGATATCTGCAATATTTTCTCTACCATTTCAGTTGGTTTCTATCAATGGTTGTCAATGTATATTTGAATGATGCATTAGCCTCAATGGGCAACAAAAACATAAATTTAGCAATAACACTGTACAACACAAAAAAATAACAAGGTTCTGACAAAGGATTCGGATAGAGGGAGCAAAAACAAATATAGGTGCATCGGCGTTTTGAAAGTTTATATCTTAATTTTTTTTTAGGCGGAGTCAAAGTTTTCCCCTTTTTGCACATTCTTATGGTGAATCGGCATACAAAAACCATGTAACCTCACATTTTAGGTATATGATGTGTTCAGCAATTTGATCTAAAATACTACGAAGAACATTTTTGTGGAACATTTTAACCCTGTAGCTCCTGGTTGTATGGGTCAATTTGACGCTTTTTACTAAAATGCCCAAAATGTCCTATAAAAACAGACTTGTTAAAGACAAAATGTACAACGAAATTATTCGCCATGAAGTTCAACTATAGGTCTCTGAATACTGAGAATACACAGAGCAGGATTTGCTTTCTACTCCTGTAGGAAAATGATTGGAAGAAGGCGGAGTCTCCGATCAAGTTTAATGCCATGATTGTTCAAGATGGTTGTACGTCCAATACTATCGTACGGAGCTCTGGTCTGGTGAAAGGCTCTGAGGAGGAAATACAACATCGCCAAGGGAGGCTACGGTAGGCTACAAAGAACAGCTTGTGTTAGAACCACGGGAGCAGTCAGATCCTGCCCCGCAGAGGCGTTGAACGTGCCGACGCACCTGCTCCCAATCGACCGGCATATCATGAAAACCGCAACACTTAGCGGTCTTAGGTTGAAAGAAACAGGTTGCTGGAAAGACAGACCTTACGGCCACTGCAGTCTATTATCACAGGGGCAAAGGTGCTTGAGCACGACTACGGATTACACTATTCCCAGCATTATCTTCGGGAAAAACTATGATATTCGTACCCGCTCCCGTCTGAAATGGAGGATGGAAAACATTTTAAATAACTTAGACACCAAAATCTACACTGACGACTCCAAGGTGGAATGCGGAGTAGGAGCAGGAGTCTTCTTCGAACGTCTAAAGCTAAGTGTGTCTTTTCGGCACCCAAACACAGCAAGCGTTTTCCAAAGCGGAAGTGGTTGCTATTAGGGGAGCGTGCAGGATGGCATTGGCTGATATATCCTACAAAAGCCACATCACTACACTTTCGACAGCCTATCCACGATTAAGGCACTGGACTCGTCGATCTTATCGTCAAAACTAGTGCGGGAATGCAAGAAGATCCTCACAGAGCTAGCTCATCGGTTCAAAGTTACCATGATATGGGTGCCGGGGCACAATAACATTGACGGGAACGAACGAGCCGATGAACTGGCTCGAAGAGGCTCTGCTCTTGATGAAAGTGAGGTGCTGACGGTTCTCGCCCCACTAGGCTCTATCTAGGCTATCAAGAACAAGGTCTCCAAGAACTTCTTCGCCAAAACTAACACTAGATGGCAGCGGATAGAATCCTGTAAAATCAGTAGATCACTATGGCCAGCATATGATAAGAACAGGACCGCTCTCAGACAGCTCTTAAACAAGGGCCGCCGGGGCGTGGCGAGACTAACTGCAGTCAGGTCACTGGCCCATTGGAGAGCACGCGGCTAAAATGGGGATCCCCTTCAATACCAGCTGTCGAAGCTGTGAAAACCCAAACGAGAAGGAAACCGTCAATCATTATCTCTGCGCCTGTCCGGCCTTTCCAAGAAGGAGATGGAAAACGATGGGAAAACCAACATTCCAGAATTTCGAAGAGATAGCGAAGTGCACCATACACTCGCTACTCTCTTTCGTCAACCTCACAGATTGGATATAGGATATACACTGTAAAGGGTCCGGAAGACAAAACGCGAATAGTGATAACAAAACGGCGCCAACGAGCTAATTGGATGTTCATGTTGAATGTAACATCGCCACTTGAACCAACCAACCAACCATAGGTCTCTGAATACATCAAAGCTCAGAAATTAACTTAAACGCCAGAATTAAGCCATAACTGAAAATGTGTTTTAGTAATGTGTTTACTAATCAAAATCAATTTGGACAAAAGGGCATGGCACAGCCCATACAACCCAAATTTAGAATATGAAATGGCTTTGGAGCAATAAGTCGGAAAGCATTGAAATGTTGTATACCGTCGTCCCATAGATGTGTCATTCTACCGATTACAATTTTTGGGCGTTGAACAAAGGGCGTGGAAAATATTTTGTGACTCAAGTTTTTTGCGTAACTTTGGAACTGTAATGTGTGTGTATATGTATGTGTGGGGGAAGAGGGTTGGCAGCAACGACAACAGCAACAATTCAATTATGAAGTGTGCGCATTTATGCGCAACAAACTTGCCAACTGTCACCCTCGTACTGGGTCACAGCCTTCGACTGGAGGAATGGATTGGGAATTGCATAAAAGAGGCGTGGCACAGTCCATACCACGTTGCATTAAGAAACTTTATTTATTGGACCCATTGATTTCATTTAAAAATACATTTGTATTCATTTGAAAATTCAAGTTAAAAGGATTAAAAAACTAATAAAATAAATCAGTTACACTTTTTATAAACATTTTCAAATAAATGAAAAGATTGAAAGCTAAAAACGACTTTAAATGGTTCATTTTTTGTAATAGGCATCAAATATTTAGAATCAACATTTAAGATAAAGTAAACATCAATAGTTGTTTTGTATGGTTTTATGATGCAAATATTTAGAAAATCTTTCAAGGCTTAAATGTTCAAGTGATTTGTTCAATTAAACAGTATTTAGCAACAAAAGCCATGTTTAATACTAATAAAAAATTAAATTAAATTAAACAAATGCACACATACACTATATGTGTGTGTGTGTGTGTGCATGAATGTGTGTCAGTATAGATTATGTGAGCTTCAATGAATGTTTGTTGTAGTATGCACTTGGCAGTTAAACAATAGAGTCAATTTTTATTTGTATGAATTGTCTCCACAAACAAAAAACTATTTACACATTAAATACAACAAAAAAATTTGATAAATAGAAGAAACAATGATAGGAGATAGAAAAAACTAAAAAAAAATGAAGTGAAGGTGCATGAGGAATGTGGAAAGCCAGACAAGCGCTGCCTCGGCCATGCAAACAGCTGAAAATATGCACATAGCACATAGAAGAAAAAACTAACACACATACACATAAACATACAAGCATTATTAACACGTGCACTCACACATATGTACACACAAATGTGTAAAAGTTGAGTCCAGCAGCAGAACAGTCTACCATAGGTGAGTGCTTGGCAGTCAACAGACAAATAGACAGACAGACAAGCATAGATACAGACAGACAGACAAGCATACAGCCAGACAGCCAGACAACTTTCAAACAGATTCCAAACAAACGTAAGCAAGTCGAACAAAATGCAACAGACCAAAAACTTTTTCAAATTGTACAAAATGCTCGTAGAATGTTACAAAAACAAAACAACTATAAATGATACAAAAAATATATAAAAAAAACTAGACTTCCAATTCAGCGCGTTGCCGTAATCAAAAAAAAGTAAACGTATGTACCATTAAAAAAACAACAACCAACTGTACAACAACATGCCGACACGAGTTGAAAATTTTAATTTAAATCTAAAAACAAAAATAAATAAATGAAATCAACTGAAAATGAAATGAAAATAAAAAAGGCTAAAAAAACTGTGACAGCGCACAAGTAGCCAAAAATATGCGCCAACAACAAAAACCTCGCAAATCGGACTAAATAAGTGAAGAGCAAACATTTATGCTAAAATGGACCACAAAACTCACAAAACAATGAACCGGCACAGAATTGCCGTCGACGCCAGCGACAAACCAAACACACACACACAATCACCATATGTGTGTGCGTGTGCGTGTATAGTTTTGAAACGGTCTATTTGCAGAGCAGCCCAACAATAAAAACTTTTGTCAGCCGCTACGTGCGACACTCGGCCGTGGCGCAGCAGCCCTATGTATATTTGTGTGTATGAAAGTGTGTGAGTTGGCAGCGAAAAACTGGGTGTGAGAAAGGTTGTGCGACCGGAATAAAGTGAATGTCTCTGTGTGTGTGTTTGTGTGGAGCCGGAGGCGAAAAACGGATTTGTTTGGGTTGCTGCTGACACTTGCTATGTGCGGCCGCATATTTTGTCTGTTGAGCTGTGACTGTAAGTGAGTGTGTGTGTGTGTATATGTATGTGTGGGGGAAGAGGGTTGGCAGCAACGACAACAGCAACAATTCAATTATGAAGTGTGCGCATTTATGCGCAACAAACTTGCCAACTGTCACCCTCGTTCGCACTCACAGACGTAAACGTACATAGCACTCACACACATACAGACACATAGAATAAAACGTTTGGGCGGTGGGCAGCACATTTGAAATGATGTTGCCTGCGCATCCTTTTCCGCTTTGCGGCAGCCTGAAGCGGGGACACTTTTTCGGGCATCATTGTCTGCTACTAAATTAAATAGTTAAGTGTTGGTCTGACACGCAGCGCTGCAATGATGAGGAAATGAACCACCAGACGACAAGGTTGCATGTTTGTTAAAGCGTTGTTTGAAAATATTTAAACATGTCTTTATTAAATCTGGAACATTTGGTAACAGTTGAAGAAGATGTGCTTCAAAGCGAAATGCAAACAAAGACTTTAAGATATAATACGATTTTAGTAAATGTATTTTTAAAGAACTTTCAGCACTATATTTTCAAATTTTTAACTATAGCTTTTATATAAATCATTCAAATGTTTATTACTTGCCTTGGCGTTCTTTTTTAGAAAAATTTTGTGTTAGATTTAAAGGCTCTCTTGACTGGACACCATACACTTACTTAGTATGATCTCAATACTTCAATAGAAAATTTCGTTAAAACATGAAAGATTCTATTTCGCACCAGCGCATCTGAGATTCTGTTAGCAAGACCTGTGTAACATATTTCAAGCGCGAATCTATGACACATTGCGAGCAGCTGAACTAATATTGAAAACTGGACTATCACAAATTTGCATAAAACTATCCACCCACCCAAACTGTTCTGAAGTATTTCGATGCAATTAACGCTTTGCTGCGTAATTTAATTTCAGTGAAAAAAAAAATTTTTTTCATATAATTCATGTTGCTTGTTAACTTCTGATGGTAAAAATGTAATTTTGTTGAATTCGTGTATCTATGAAAAAACATTTTCGGACATTTTTCGTATCATAGTGAGAACGCTATCCCCGAAATGGTCGGTTTTATCTATGTTTAAGTGTTGGCTACTACTAGGCGTCGAACAGAGGTCAGTCGTCACGGTGTACTCGTAATTCAACGCACTAAACAGCTGAGCGACGGCGACTGTCATATTACCATCGCCATCGATTACAAAAATTATTTCACCAAATAGAAAGACTTGTTTTTTTCGATTCTTTTGCTCATACTTTCAATACTCACAAAATTCTGTTAGTATTAAAATGTTTTAACATAAAAGACACTGCTGAAGAATGAATGATTGTAAAATGGTGAATACAATGACAATGAATGACAATTTTTCATTAAACAAATCTCTCCACTAGGAGATTTCGTCTTTGTTATATGCGAAATGACTGAGTATATCACTGTTTGGATACATCTCGTTCCATAAAAAGATATTGAACCATCTAAAGTGAGTCACAGCTTGGTAAGATCGCATCATTCTGCGACCTGTAGAACCATATGAAGTCACTAACTGCTCGAAGACGTCCTTGTTCTATATTTCTATATTATCTCTATAAGCTGTAAAATCATACGGAATCACTTACAGCTCGAAGACCCCGTGGTTCTATGGTTCTATAGTCTCTCGACAAGCTGTAGAATCATACGAAATCACTTACAGCTCAAAGATCCCGTGGTTCTATGGTTCTATGGTCTCTCGACAAGCTGTAGAATCATACGGATTTACTTACAGCTCGAAGACCCCGTGGTTATATGGTTCTATAGTCTATCGACAAGCCGTAAAAACATACGAAATCACTTACAGCTCAAAACACCCGTGGGTCTATGGTTCATAGTCTCTCGACAAGCTGTAAAATCATACGGAATCACTTACAGCTCGAAGACCCCATGGTTCTATGGTTCCTTAGTCTCTCTAAAAGATGTAGAATCATATGGAATCACTTACAGCTCGAAGACCCCGTGGTTATATGGTTCTATAGTCCATTGACAAGCTGTAGAATCATATGGAATCACTTACAGCTCGAAGACCCCGTGGTTATATGGTTCTATAGTCTCTCGACAAGCTGTAGAATCATACGGAATCACTTACAGCTCAAAGACCCCATGGTTCTATGATTCTATAGTGTCTTGAGAAACGGTATAATCATACGGAATCACTTACAGCTCGAAGACCCCGTCGTTCTATGATTCTATAGTCCATTGACAAGCTGTAGAATCATACGGCATCACTTTCGGCTCGAAGACCCCGTGGTTCTATGGTTCAATAGTCCCTCGACAAGTTCTAAAATCATACGGAATCACTCACAGCTCAAAGACCCCGTGGTTCTATGGTTCTAAAGCTTAGCCTTATAAGTTCCTTTGCATGTTTCGAAGTACGAAGGTGTAGTGGTTTTGAGATTCTATAGACTCTTGACAGTCTATAGTCTCATGGTAGGGAGTCATTTTCTACTCAAAAGATGTCAAGGTCTCTCAACTAATACCTCAGATGAGAAAGGACCAATCATTCGGTTCGCTTCGGCAAATCTCCAAAAGGAGTATGGTTTTTAGTCGGTAAGAATTTGATAGACTGGTAACCAGGGTCTTCCAGTTTCTATGAAGATTTACCACCTCCTACGCTAAAAATGGTAATACAAAACATTATGGAATTTTTTTTTCTATTTTAAATATGTTTTACATTTTTCTCGATACAAAGTTTAAATTATAGAAATGTAAACAAATTTTTTAAGAAAACTGCGCTCAATAGTTCAGATGGTTCAATTTCCAGCTGAAAAATTTGTTCGTTATAAATTCGATATAAGGAGATCACAGGACACTGAAAGTATATCGAAAAAGCTATGTTCCTGAAATTTAAAATAAAGAGAGAACTTTGTTGTATTGAATTCAATATAAGCTCTTCTATATGTAACTCTCAACGGTTAAGTTGTCTGAAGTGAAAAGTTTCCATTTAGAGTCCTTTGAGTGGACCTCCAAACATATAACTCCCCGAGCCCATGATCAAGTTCAGACTGCTGTTGTTGTATGACTTTCGTTCGCTTCCTCGTTTGGTATCCTCAGCTAGCCGACCATCCACTGCCGAGACCGAATCAACTGGCCGCGCCCCCCGCCCACCAATTCAACACAGCCCCATTGCCTGCCCCTAAGCAAATAGAAATCCCTGCTAATTACAATAATCATCAGTCCATGGCCGCATTGAAACAAGAAAAATAATTGTAACATAACCTATCATTATCAGTCCACTTGTAATATGCACAAATGGCTCGACAAACACACACACACACACACACACACAAATGAGTGGCCAGTGTTGACAATTACAAAAATAGCAGGCGGCCCGTTGACAGCTGGAGCAGTGAGGGGGGCTGGCGTTTGGTAAGTCAGTCACTCAGGCTCGTAGCTGTTATCGCCCGGAACAGCGACCGCTCGCTTTACATGTCTGGCCGTTTGTTATCGTTATTATTGTTGTTGTTTTTGTTGCTTTTGACTGCTATGATGTTGATGGCGATGGTGATGACCTTTCAAATTCGGCCTGCTTAGCCATTTTGTGTAATTGTTGTGGTTGTTCTTGTTGCTGTTTTGCCCAATTTTGCCCTTATTTCATTTTATTTTCATTTGTGCTGCCCTGCTGATTGCGCCAAGTTTGGTAGTGGTTGTTGTTGATTGTCGGTTAGTGTTGTTGGTATTAGAAATGGCGGTTTTAATGTTAGCTTTGTCGTTGATGGTTTTGATGAAATTATTATTGTACAACAACAACAATTGTTTGCCTTTCTAAACACACAGCGCACAACCAGAACTGGAGTCAAAGCCATTGAAGCAGCGACAGCGACAGCGACAGCGACTGCGACAGCGCTGCTCAAATCAAAATCAGCACTGCGATTATGATTTTGAGTGGTAAACTCACATTAAAAACCACTTAGGACACATTTGCAAAGGAAATTTGTTTTTCGGAAATTTCAGTATTTCGGCCGTGTGTGTGTATTTGTGTGTGTGTGTGTAATTCAATGGGAAAACAGCATAAATTATTTCATTTCCATCACCACAATTCATACATACACACATACATACATACTTTTCCATTATATTCATTACTTGATGGCGCTTTGCGGCTTAGCTGCGCGCATTTGTTTTTGTATGTGAGTATTTAGTGCATTTAAATGTTTTCGAATTGCTGACTAATGTTGCAATGTGCGCGTTTACCTTTGAGGGTTTTGGGCAGATTTAATGCTCTTACAGATTTGCAAATAAATTCCGTATTTTAAAGCATAAATCTTGATATTTTCATGCAATTCCTGTCCAAGTGAGTTTGACTTTAAAAGCATCTGTTGTGATTTAAGGCAGCTGTCAAATTGTGAATTAGTGTTCTTAGGAAATGTTCAAAGCAATTTTCTTTACTCGTGCATAGTGGAATCAATTGTTGCGGGTTTTCCATAAATTCAAATATGAAATGGATGGATTAAAATCGTAGCATATTGCTCGACACTGAGTGATATTGCATAAACCCAAGTGATATTTGTGGGCAAAATATGACAGCGCAATATTCGGTTTTATTTTATTAAAAGCATGAGATACAAATTTGTAAATATTTCATGTTTTATCAACGACATTCATGTTGAATAAGAGCAAAAGTAAATTTCTGTTTTGTTATGAAAATGTTTGATTGACATAAATGGCAGCAAAAACTATATTTTCAAATATTTGACAGGTGATTTACAAATGTTGCACCTTTTTTTAGTTAAAAATTAATTTACTTTATTTTGGTTTTATTTGTGTGTTGAACAACTCTGACCACAATAGAGAGAGAGAGATTTTATTCAATGTTGGCAATGTTCAATTTCAATTTGCAGAAAATTGTGTAATTTTGACAGAATTTTAGGAATTATTTTTTAGGAATTATTTCAATATTTGTTTTCAAAATCACTAAAATGAACTATGGGTTTACTAAAAATATTTTTACTAACCATTTTTAAATATGGTCTAAATAAAAAGTTGTAGTGTAGCTTATATAATATTGTAACATTACAGCGTCTTCCACATTGAATTCAGTGCCATCAGTCAGGCGGCCGCCTGGCTCAAGTCAAATGCGATCTGATGCATATTTAAAGTAAAACAAATTTCAAATCTATAAAAAGCATGAACAAGTTTTTTCAAAAACTAAACTAACTAGCTAACTAACTCAAAAGTTCGGTCTACTACAGAAAATGTGTCAAGCGTAACACTAAACCTTCTGTCAATACGAAAAATTTCCACCTATCATCAATACGAAAGTACCCGGGTAGCTTCATGTAATTTGTATGGGAAAATTAAAAACATAGCCAAAAAGGGCGTTATTTTGCATTTTCTGAATTTTCGGCATCAGCGGCGCACACAGAACTTCATTTTAAGAGGCGTTCTGCATACAACTTTTGACCCCAATATCATTTGAAATCACTGCGTCACCCATAATTTTTGTAGCTAGCAGATATTTTGGGGGTTTGAACCACGATCAAGCTGTAAAAATTTAGCATATTAGCTACCACTAGCCACCTTTTCGTTCGTAATTAGTAATGAAATGGGTTAACCATTGAGCCGTAACGTCTATCGACCTTTGTAAAGGGTGTGCAGACCAAAATCGCGACACTTTTTTTGTGATATAAAAATAAAACGAAGTAATCTAGAATTTTTTACAATTTATTTCTACTCTTCGGTCATTAAGGTATGATATTTATTTTTATTTTTTTCCTCCGTATGCCACCAACCGCACTTTTCTTCGGAGTCCTGCCATACATTTTTGCACGAAAAATGCGTTCACTTTTTTAGACCCCCACAATCACTTCCTCCGGAACTGTTCTTCTGCCGATACCCTCGCATCAATCTTCTTTAAAATGCTACTAACTAACTAACTAACTTACTAACTATCGACCACAAGTTTTCGATAGGGCGGAGTTCCGGGCTGTTGGGCGGGTCACACTCGCGCTGTACATATTTCATCCCATATGGAGAATATTCTCTTCAAACCACTACAGAGTTTCCCTGGAGTAGTGGCAAGTAGCCAAGTCAGGCCAAAACAACGGTTTTGATGTGTGACGACGAATATGTTAAGAGGCAGCAGTCTCTTTTTGAAGCATTCTTCCTGGTAAATATTGCCATTCATTGTACCGACTGCTAAAAAGGGTTTGTTTCAACACCGCACGAAAAGATGGCTTACCAAACCATGGTCTTCTTTGGGAATTTTGCCCTTGATTTCACCTTGTATTCATCACTAACATCTTGTTGTTCGTGGTTGTGTAGAAATCTTGCCCAGCTAAAAATGTAAAGTTGTTCAAGCAGTATGTTTCATCATCCATGATCACACTACTGAATTTCGTTAGCAAATTTTCGAACAAGTTACGACAACGGTGCTACACGGTCAGATTGCGTTTCGCGTCCCGATCTGGTACTACTTGAGCCTTGCAACTCTTCAGGCTTGCTCGCCTCTTGGCTTTCTGGACGAACGATAACAATTTCTATTGTAAATATAAATATCAGGTCAGTCCATAAGTTCGTGCGTTTTTTTTCCAATAGTTTCAGAATAGGCGCTTTGTGCATACAAAAACTTATTCGCGGTAGATAACGGAATTTTTTAATTTTCTCTGGTGTATTGTGCATTCAACAAGTGATTTTAATCGCGGATAGACGCACGCTTTGTTAAAAAATAAAATGAAATCTTCGAACGAGTATAAGAGGCATATTTTGTATTTTTTTTATAAAAGTGGAAAAAATGCAACAACTGCTGCTGCAGAAATAAACGCAGCTTATTGGGAGAATGCCGTGAGTTTAAGGATTGTGCAAAAGTGGTTTTCCAAATTCCGAAGTGGTGACTGTGACGCTGGGGATGCCTCAAGCTCTGGTCGTCCTTAGGTCCTTAACTCCGACGCCTTGCTGGAACTCGTGAAAGCAGAGCCAAGTTTGACAGTCGATATGATGGCTGAAAGGTTCAATTCATCACATGGAACAGTTTATAGGCACCTGGTTCACTTGGGCAAGGTTCCATAGCTTGGAAAATGGGTTCCGCATAAACTTCCTGTCGCAAATAGTGTGAATACAGCAGAGAGTGAATGTGTGTTCTGAGCTGCTGCAGCGGCTTAGAAATGAGAGCTTTTTGAACCATATTGTTACTGGGGCTGAAAAATGGGTCCTTTACAACAATTTTGCTCGCAAACGCCAGTGGTAAGATAAGGTGAACCACCAGACCCAACCCCCAGAGATAGCCTGCCGTTTTTTGGTGGATGACCGGTGTCGTTTATTTTGATCTGCTGAAACCAAACCAGACGATCACAGCTGATTATTATTGCCATCAACTATCCAAACTGAATGAAGCACTTGCAAAAAAATCGGCCACCTTTAGCCAATAGACGCAAACTTGTGTTTCAGTACGACAACGCAAAACCGCATACCGCAGAACAGACCTTAGGCAAGCTGAATGAGCTCAGATGGGAGCTAATTCCGCATCCACCATACTCTCCGGATATTACACCTTGCGATAATCATCTTTTCCGCGGACTTCAGTCCCATTAGGGTAATAAGAACTACACCTCAAAAGGAGCTATAAAAAGGGATATCGACGCGTATTTCGGCTCCAAGGACAAACAATTTTTTGAGCAGAGAATTAAAAATTTGCATAAACATTGGGAAGACATTGTAAATAATGCAGGAAAATATATTATTGATAAATAAATACCGAAAACTCCTTTTTTATTTATTTTAAAACCACCTCAGAAAAACGCACGAACTTATGGACTGACCTGATACGTTTGGGTTTTGGGTTGTCACCAGACACTGCTTTGTCGTGTCGCACAGTTGGATGGACCACTCAGCTTCATAGCTCTTTGAAAAATTCAACTTCAAAGATTTTGTCGCCGAATATCGATGACTTTAGGGATCGAAAAGTGCCTTAGAAGTAAAAATGTCATTCGCTGCAGATTGTAGATGTAAGGTTTAGAGCTTTAAATACAAATTTTCAATAGTTTTGCGCCTACTTGGGTCTTATATACGTTGGCAATTGCCTACTTAATTTTTCAGAGTAAAATTTTCCTTTGAAAGGGTAAAACATCTTGGATTTACACGCATGTGAAGTCGATGACTTCTATCGGTATCGCAAAATTTAACTTTTATTTGAATACAACTTTGATTTCAAATTTAAAATTCGGTCCAATTGAATATGAACGAGTTATTTTACTTCCAAAATGTATTGTTTTACTATATTTTGTATGAAGGCATCAGGGTACCTTCGTGTAGAACGAAGGGGCAGTGTTCAAAAATCGGTTCTAAAAGTTATCTAGCAAAATATTACTTTCTATATAAGATCTCTAATTGATAGTAAACTGATTTTTAGGAAGATACTAAAAATATCAGCATAGCTTTCCTAGGCCGAAAGTAGGATATTTTTACCTCAAAAATGCAAAGGGGACCCAGGTACCTTTGTATTGATAGAAGGGTTAAAGTGGTATAAGTTGAAATAAAAGTTCTGTCTTAAGCCTCACTATTCAGTTGAAATATTCAATAAAAATATAAAATAATAAAAAAGGAATAAAAAAAAATTGGATTACATTTTGTAAAATCCAGCCTGAGGTAAAAGTTTTCTTTACTGCAAACCATTTCTAAAATCTAACATCAAAGGTGGACCAACTTGACAATATTTTTAGGTCTAATTTGATAGTTTTTCTACCAACACACACAATTTTCGGAGTCCAACCTAAAACTTGAACTAACTAGAAACAATTTCTAAAGTCTTACCTCAAAGTTGTATAAACTACGAAAATATTTTTTAAGTCTAACTGAAAAGTATGACTAACCATAAAACAATCTGCAAAGTCTAAGTTATAACTTAAACTAACTAGAAACAATTTGCACAAGTCTTACCTCAACTACCAACTATACAAATATTTTAAAGTCTAATTGAAAAGAATAACTAACAAACAAAATGAGTAAAGGCTAAATTATAAATTTAATTTACAATTTACAAACGATTTCTGAAGTCTGTACTCAAAGTTGGGTGAACCAAAAAATATTTTGAAGTCTATTGTAACTAACCACAAATAAATTGTTGTAGTATTACTCACAACTTGATCCATTCTGAAATTATTTTGAAAGTCTGACCTACTAGAACTACTTTAAGCTCATCTTTCTAGGATTTTAACTTGAAAGTTTGACTAACCTCAAACTATTTGTAACACAAAATATGTAAGCTCGAACAAACAACTCAATCTAACAATTCAAACAATCCGACTAATAAATCGCAGACGGTTGTAATGAAATCGAACATGTGTTTGTTTGAACTGTTATTGCCTTGTAGACCTGTAATAAATGTTACTCATACGCCTGCGATTGAATTGAATAGTTTCTTGGTTGATTTTATTCAAATAGTTTCTTATTTGCAATATTTCTCATATCAGTTTAAGGCCTCGAGAAAATATAATAGCAAAGCATGCACTCAGTCATAGACATCAGACATAGACTCAGTCAAAAAACTATAATAAATCTTACTCATACGCCTTCGATTGAATTGAATGATATCTTGGTTGATGATTTGCAAATAGTTTCTTACTTGCAATATTTCTCATAGCAGTTTAAGGCCTCAAGCAAATCATACACTCGACATAGACTCAGTCGAAAAGCTGCAATAAATGTTACTCATACGCCTTCGATTCAATTGAATTTTCTATTTGAATTTCTTGCATGATGATTTGCAAATAGTTTCTCGCTTATGGCATTTTGCAAATCTTAAAATCCCACACTGAGTGCATATAAAATGATAACCTAGAACTGCCAGTAATTAAGATAATTAATATTAAAAGTCAAGCACGCTACTGCCGCACGCGCTCATCACTCAAATTTATCCGCTGCACACATTTTCTTCGGCAATGCATTTGCGTAATTGCAGCAAGTTGGAGCGCACAACTCGCGCGCCATTTGAATGACTTTGCTGCAATTTGCACAAACCATGAACAAAACTGGCGGCGCCTGGCTGACGACAGGCGCCGGGCGACGCTTGCGGCTTATGCAAATTTCATAAATGATGCACTCCAAGTGTGCGCCACATTGCCGCCACCGACGCCGCCGTCGCGTCGTCTTCAGCAGCCAGGCACTTCAGCTGCAACTTCATCAAGGCGACAGCGCTGACAGCTGCGCGCACGCGTTGCCATTAAATTACAGCATTAAATATGCGTCGAGAGCTGACACAAAAAAGCAGACTAAATCGGTAGAAGAAAACTGCAGTGAAGCCAAAGTTGCTGGCAGCACACTTTCCGGTATTCGGCCGCACAAAGCGGTGAGGGGGAGCGAGCAAGCGCCGTGCGAAAAACCGCAGACAAATTCCGACGCAAGCAACGCAGTGCATTTTAGTGTTTCCTCTTCGCGAGCTGCTTTGGCGTTGCTGCGGTTGCCGCCGTTTCTGCAGCCACACTTTTGCGTCTGTCTGCTGCGCTGCTAGTTTTTTTTTTTGTTTGCCATTGTGCGATAGCCGACAATGGCGAATTGAATTCAATTTCATTTCTGATTAAATTCAAAAGAGTCTGAGCGCGCCGCCATGCGGGAGTGGGAGACATAGTTGACGCAGTAAAAACGTGCAACAATGCGCCAGGAAGCTGCGGCATGCATCAGCAAAATGTGTGGCTGACCGTGTTGAGGTGTTGGTGTGTGTGCCAGACAATTTGTCTGTCATTCGGCTACCTTATTGCGTGTTGAGTGACGCATCTTTTAACCGGAAACGGTTGAAATTCTACGAGAAATTCTATTCCATAATAAATTCTTAGTTATTTTATTTTTATTTAAAACTATTTGAACCTAAACTGAATAAAATTTAATAAAAATGTATACCAATTTTATTGTTTACTCTTACAAATTTAATAATTAAACGTCACTAAACGTCATTAAACGTCATAAGTTGGTTTTGGTTGGGGTTAGAAATGTAAATTTTTAGCAGAGCCTTCAGCTACTTTTCATATACCACAGACGAGTTCTGGCAAGTAGTCGTGGAAATTTTCATTTCTGATTAGGAAATTTAATCAGTGTCTGCACAGATTAAAGTTTTGCAAAAATCAATTTTGCAAAAGTAATTTCTATCCATGATTATATTTCATTGGTTCAATGCACTTTAGATGTTAAGTTTAGCATTTAGCGTTTCTACTTTGAATAAGAACAATGATAATAAGTGACTAAAGCTTTCCATAGAAAGCCAAGAAGATGTCAATGACGATGGCGGCCTTGGATGCCTCGGAAAGTCAGCAACCAATGAAACCAAATTTTTATTGCAGTGAAGAAAATTATTGCGGAGAATAGTCAAAGCACTATTGGAAAAGTTGCTGAGAATGTAGCTTTTTGGTTTGTTCAATATCAATTCAAATATTATTATAAATCAATCAATTAATTCTTACACCATGCGACAAAAACTAAAAAAATGTTTTACACCGGAAAAAATTCATATGGGCGTGAAACTAGAGACCAAATACTGCGAAGTTCGTGTAGTTTTTCATTTTTATATCCTTTGTCCTTTTAACCCTTAAATGCATGAATTATTTGCACGTTTTCTAAATAAAAATAGGTTTTTCTTTTTAACACAAAAAACGACTGAAAGTGAATTAAATATTAATAAACTACTAAATATTAGCAAACAAATTTCAAAAGTGGTTGTTGTTTTAAAATATTATATCGGGGTTAAATTTGAAGATATACACAAATATGTTCGTGTGCCTAAAGGCATCAGTATGCATTTGAGGGTTAAAAGGACTTAAAAATTTTGAAGGATTCAGAGAATTAAAACTCTTTCATTTGATGTACATATCGCCATATTCTAACGAGGTTAAGTATTTTTTATATTTTGTTTATTCCCTTCAAAAGTTTGTGTTCTAATTGAAGTCTACGACTTGGGCGCGTTCGATCAAAACCCTGTTTCTTTATTAATGGTTAAATAAAATCAAAAAGTGATTTTGTATTTTTCCATAAGTATTAAGTAATTTTTCTGTAATTAAAAAATATTGATACAAAATTTATTTAACCCGTTTCAAGCTAAAATTGTTCTAAAGTAAACTGCTCTAGAGCTCCAACAATGAGGCGTGGCGACTTCAAATATCGCGTACACACTTTTTAGGGAAGTATTTCATGATTTGAATACCAAAAAGTAAAATCGAGACAAAGGTTAAAACTTGGGGTCGAAAGGGTTAAGTAATCCTTAGGCTCGTAATTGGACTCTTGTGTCAGTTATGTGTACATGTGTTTGGATCTACAAATTTATTTATTTATATAGCTTTATCAAAGTTGTCGCTTAATGCTGATAGAGCACTCAATAAAGTTGCTCATACGCACCGATGTGCTGCAAAGCTACTCATGTCAACACATAAAGTTTAAAGCAGAAAAGAAGCTAACAAAAAATTCAACGCTGACTGACTTTCAGGCATTCAAATCGTTGAAATGTTCCCATGTGGCACCCATGATGCATTGAAATCGTTTATTAGTTTGCATCTATTTATTCTCTGCAACAACTGCAATGCTTTTGCCAGCTACTATTTCTGTTTCTCTTTAGATTTCATACTATTTGCACTTTTTCTTTGTGTCATTGTTCGCTTCTACAATGAATTCATTGCTCAAATTTAGCTGAAAAAACTGAAAAACTTGAAACTTTGCAAATCAGCCAACATGCAACATGCCAGTCAGCCACTGCCGCCCACATTGTAGTCGACATTTTAGCACATAGCGTAGCGTCTAATGGCAGCAAATCTGCTGGGAATTTTCACTCTAGAAAAAGGGTTGCTCTCTTGCATTTCCACTCCATTCGTTTTTTTCTCTTTTTCCAGTACCAGCAAAAGAACGTTCCGCGACGTGCTCAAATTTTATTTTGCCCCATTTGTTTGTTGCTGTTGCTGTTGTACGCTGACATTACACTTCCGCTGCAATATTCATCAGCTGCTTGTATTGCGCGCTGCTTTCCGGTTGCCATTAACGCTGCCAACGCGGCAGCGCGCATTCATTCCTACTCCAACATGTGCGAGGCGGTGTGCCGTGTCTGATGGCGAACGGGTGACGCGGCGCAAGTGATGCGCCATGATGAATGTGCACGAAATACGCAACTCGACTTTACGTCTGCTGCCGCCGCACACGCCACCAGAAACATTATCATCGGTGCCGGCATGCCGTGGAGAATTTAATCATTTGTGCACCAGTGCTTTGGCGGCACCAGCGGCAGCGGCTGTGGCTGTGGCTATAGCGCCAGTACACACATAAATGCCTTCACATCGAGATAGATATATAAATTTATATGTTCAGACTTTCATCCATCAGCTGCTGAGTTGGTCTCACCTTCGTTCCGGCGCACTTGTAACACGTGTGGCATTAAGGTACAAATGCATGCCACCGTATGGCAAAATGACTGATGAATATGAAAAATGTACAGCAACAACAACGATACTCGAACCAAATTCAACCATTTTCAGCGGCTGCAGCTGCCAACTTAATTTCCTGTCGGTGTGTGTTTCGCTGCCTGCCAACTCAAACGTCTGTGCTGTCGTCTGGCTGTTTGGCTGCGCGACTGTTGTACTTAACGTTTTATAAATAAGCATTTCCGTGGTGTTGTGGCTGCAGAAACACTTTTCACACCCAGCAAACAAAAACTGTGCCACATACAAATACAATTCGGCAAATCAATGCTGGCGTTGATATGAAATAATTTTCAAGTTATTGCAAAAAGCTTTCAAGTCTACATTATTTCGACACTCGAAGGATAAAGTGAAAGTGCAGTTCAATAGCCACGAGACGGAATAATGAGTCATTGACATTGCTGAACCTGAATCAACACATACAACAGACCAGCCGAAATTTTAGTAAAAAAATGCTGGTGCATAAATTTTCTAGAGAATGCAGTCGCCAGCAAAAAAAAGGAAGAAATGTATTCTTCTGGCGAGCTGCAAAGAATGTGTGGCATGAAAATTAAAAAATTGTTGCATTACGTCGCTTCACGTTTGCCGCAACGCCACTGATTCGAGGGCAGTGTGGAGCTGCTGAAGCATTATTGAAATTAATAAAGCAACAAAATGCAACGCTTGCTCACTCTCTGCTTCAGGCAAAAGCGAAAAAGAAACAACAGACACAGACTCAAAAGCAGCTCCAGTCACTGTCGTCGTTGTAACGCAATCGTAGTTGCAGCAAGAGTCACAGTTGTAGTTTCAGCAACATAAAGTTGCATGTTGCCACAATTTCCCGCGGCCAGTCAACCCTTCAGCCATCACAAATTTAACAGCAGCGCGCAACAGCCAACATTGCATCGCTTGAAACTTAACGACGCGCACAAATTTGATTGAATATGGCCAACGAGTGATTACACTCGGCAGCCACGCCCACTTGCCAGCCTGTGCGCCACACTTCAACCACTCCACAGCCACTCACTTCCCTCCACTTTTTTGTATTACTTTTTGACCATTTTTTTTCATCCTAGATCACTTTTTTTGCAATAAAGTTTCGCAATCAAACTGAAAGCTGTTTGTGGCACAAACATAAAAATAATCATAATAAAAGAAGGAAAGCATATCATGAATATTGCTGCGTTGCTATCGCTATCGCTGTCGAGCGCGAGTGCAAGTGCGTACGTCAAAGTGTGCGCCCGCATACATTTCTCATGTTTTCCGGCAAGTTGTGCTTAATCATGCATAACCATTGCTTAAACTAACAACGTTTATGGTTCATGGAAATCTCATTACTTTTGCAGTTTGTTTTTTTTTATACGAAAAGTGCTCAACGCTAGTGGCATTGAAATTGAAGCAGAACACACATTGCAAAATTGTGAAAATTAATAGCAGATGTTGTTAGACTATGTTTTGGAAGATGCTAAGAGAGTTGTTGCCGAACTTTTGCGGCTTACAAGGAGCTCAAGTTGACGTGCTGCCCTGCGGCGCCTGGCAACAGCTACGTCTACGTCTTTTGGCTGGTTGAAACGAGTTGCTCAAGTCATGGTGGCCAATACTTTTCAATGAAATTTCAGTCGTTTCACAAATATTTACGCTATTAAGTTATTTAAATGTAGAGTGCTGTTATTTGAGAAGTGTGGATAGAGTTGTGTTTAAGTTTAAGTTTATTTTAGAATAACATTCTAATATAAAAACAACAAAAATATGTTATACTTATATAGAATAAAATGTCTATAAAAGCTGAGAATAAGAAATGTGCATTTGCTGCAAAACATTTATAAAAGCATACTTTTCGGCGTTAGTTCATGGAGTTGTGATCAATTATTATTCGATTAATATCAAATATGCACCGTCTTTTTTAATAAGTCAGGTTAAGGAAATTGGCACCTCAAGGACCCTGTTGTGCTCCAACGGTAGCAGATAGAGTTCCATGGCGTTGGTAGATGGTTAAATAAAGATCGCTATGAATGTTTGAGCTTTTAGTGATAATCTATTGTTTTGTAATCTGTTTAACCCTCAATCACCCACCCCTATTAAAATCACGTATCTACCAACCCTGTGTCCCCGGGACTCACATATTTTGTTTACGAAATAATACAATATCTATTAAATTTGTATGGTTTTTTATTTATCTGCAGGCCACATTAAGACCTCTTGTTACAGATCTCAATCCATATCTTTACATAACTCTAGCTGTACGCCGTCAAGCTGGACGCCAAAGCACAAAAACTAAACCCCTACCAACTTATTAAAGTTTCGCAGTGAGTCCCCTGGACTCAGGGTGGACGATTGAGGGTTAATGTAATCATGTTGCCATTTTGAAGGCAATTTCATAGTGATTCACCCATAGTAACCCACGCACAGTGCTTCGACTCCATACAAAATTGGGGCAAAAATAGAAGGAGTATATGAAATTCGCTGAAAATTTGTCTAAGTAATTTTGGGATGTCAAAAATTTTGTTTGTTAAAAAAAAATATATGGTTCAAAAAAAGTGAAATAAATATTGTTACTTATATGTATATCAAACCGCTGTATCTATAATTATGAAGTTTGGTCAAAAGTTGTATTTTAGAAAGTCGCCCTTTAAACAGAAATCATTTCAAAAACGTCGACCTTGAAAGGGGGAAATGACGCGGCGAAGCTTACATAGACGGACGTTGTTTTTTAGACGGATTGTTTGAACATTTTTTATCTATAAAAGCCTTTAACGGGTGGAAAGAGGGCGGTGAAGTTGCTTAAAGAAATACTTATTTTTGTTTAATATCCTTAGAGCTTAACATGGAGATTTATAACGGCGAGACTATTATAGAAATTATTTTTCAAAATTAGACCTTCTTCAAAATTAGATATTCCTCCATTTTTTACAATAATTAAAATTACATTTTAGCCAAAAAAAATCCATAATAATGGAAACAAAACTGGGTAATTTGGCTGATAATGGGTTAAATCGGCCTACCAAACCTATTTTTATAAGAAATATTCATAATTCGTGCTATTGACTTTTTTACATGTCGCAATTTTAACACAAGCGATTTTTGTAAAAAAAATCAGCTTAGTAGTTTCGAAAAAATTGAATATTTTCCAAAGGCGCAAAAGGATGCAGAATTTTTGTTACGGATTTAAGAGAAGAAAGCCCCTTTAAAAAAGGTCATAAAACGGATTTATGCCAGTTCACACCATTCGATTTTAATTGCCTTTCTAAATTTGGTTATTTTTAGTTTTTTTTTTAAACTGTCTTAAAATTTTCTTAGTACGAAATATTGTCTTTTTAACGCCATTTTGTAAAACTCGACCAAAGTCATATTTTGGGAAAAAGGATATCTTTTTACTACATTTTAAATATTGATAAGAAAATTAGTTCTACTAGCTAACGCAGGCGTATTCGTTTCTCTGGATTGTGCTCAAAAATTAAAAACACCAAATCGTTCAACGTTCAAAATTTGACACTTTACTGTCTCTACACTTGTTACTCGTTGCAAAGCTGCTTTCAAAACAAAACAAAACTCTTTCCTTTCTTTATAAGTTTTCGACGATCCCAAATTCGTTTTGAGTCTAGATAGAACTTTTGTTTAGTTACATAAACACAAAATTTTTTACACATAACGAAAATTTGAATATTTCTTCATTTACTTCAGCGAAAATTAAAAACAAATATTTAAATTTAAAGAAAACGTCAAATAAAAAAGTTATCTAATTTGTTTGCTTCTTCTTCCTTTACTATGTCAAGATATACTATTAACAAAACGTGCATACTTCTCTTCTTTAAACTTAAACATTCAGTTTATTATTTTCGTATTATTCCTTAAACTTCAAACTATTTTAAGGACTAAAAACAAAAGATGTGTTCTTGGAACAACAGAGGGTTCACACGTTTTCGAATTAGCATGTTGGCATATGGCATTAACCCATTAAGCCCTGAGCATTGCGTTTGCGCAACGTTTGGGAATTTCGCTATATTACGTAATACATAAAGACAGAAGACTTGAAAATGGGTAGAATTGGATTAGAATTGATCGTTATAGATTCTGCCATACTCAAATTTTAAAATTTTTTAAATATTCATAAATTTTTTTCGATCCAAAGTCAAGGGTTTTTTTGGGAATTTTTGAAATTCACTTAAAAATACTTATTCTTCAAACATATCAAAATCCCTTAGTGGACTGCATTTTGCAATGCTAAACTATATAAAAACAAATTTTGAAAGATTTTTTTTTATTTTTTTAAACAAAAAATATGCTTTAAATTTTGTGTTGCGCGAATGCAACGTTGGGCCTAAACACTACCAATTTTTATACAACGCAACACGTGAAAATGTCAAAATCCAAGCTATTTTATTGGCACATTTTATTTTCCGCAAAAGTTTGATTTTGTTTATTTGTGTAATGTTTGCGATAAAGTATTTGAAAAAAAGGGAAATAGAAAATACCCTGAATGATTCGGACGAGGAGGACGAAGCTTTTAGAAATTTCAAATACGTTGACGTCGTAGAAATGGTTGTGCTACTGCCCGACAAAGTTGATCAAAATTAGTGACATGGAAGACGTTGACGAAAATATTCAGCTGCTATCGGATCAAGCGGAAGCCATTCCTAAAGAAGTTATGTATATGCGCAATAAAAACTAAAAGCTTACTGAAATTTTATGTTTTGTATATGACTAAGGCCCAATGTTGCGTTTGCGCAACGTGCCCTCCTGGTTCAGTGGGTGGGGGTATGAATTTGTTGCTTGATTTTTTTTCTTGATTAGGTCAATTAATAAGATTGTGTAAAATTTTATGGAAATCGCACAAGCCTTTCTGGGGTCAGGTTTTAATGGGTTAAAATGGCGAAAAGTTTAAATAATAAAAACTCATATTTTTAACTAATTTTCATTAATTTAGTTTAGCAAAATTTTGTATTGTTCGACAGACAATTTGTACTTTTGAGAATCTTTTCAAGTTTCGTAATAGATTTCTTTAAAAAAAAGACAATTGCAGTTGTAGATTTTTATTTCAGTTAACCAAGCTTCTTTATGTAGAACTTTAAAGAATTTATCAGCTTAAAAAATTGCGCTACAATTCAACAAGTTCAACTTTAAATTTCTCAGTTTCTTTTTGAAAGAGCAACACACTTTAAATCATTAACAAATTCAAGTTCCTTAAAACGATCAAATTTTATATCCGTCGGTGGTGTTTCGCATTTTTCATATTTTCCCACGCTGGCACTTTAAAGCGAAATAAAATCCAGCCTCAGGCAAACCAACAAAAAGAAACAACAGTTAGGTGAAAAAATATAGCCATTTAACATTGTGTCAATACGGTTAAGGAGAAATGTCAGCGGATTTTATGCGACATGTGCAGGCGCACTCATACATACACACACACACACGCAGAGACTGAACGACGCGACACATAAAGGCGGAAAAATGTAAATAAAATATGAAAAAAAAGAAACACAGCGGAAACCATAGCATACCATGTGGCGCATATTAAAATGAGAACAAGTGCCAACCAGGAGAAACAACAGCAACACTAACAATACAAACAGCAACCACAACAGCAACAACATAAAATGACGGCGTTTCTACCACAGGCGCACTCGACGTTTTTATTGTGGCGTAAAAAAAGCAGCAGCGACGAAACTAAAACACTAAACGTGTGTTGAGGGGCAAAAGGTGCAGGAAAACACAAACACACACATTAACACACAAACATGAAAAAAAACACAAGCACGTGCAACGAACAGCGAGCAGTGAGCGCAGCAAACAAGCATAAACTTAAATATGACCATAGGCGCATATGTGTGTGCGTGTATATGTGTCTTTGTATGAAAACTTAAAGCAAAAAATTGCAGAAAACAATGCCAGCGAATGCGTGAATGAACGCCGAGCGGCAAAAAGCCCAAGCGCGACAATTGTGACATGCAAAAGCCGCGCAAAAATACAACTTGAAGTGGCGCGTTATGTGTTTGATTGGTGTGTGTGTGTGTGTGTGTGTGCGGTAGTATTCTTTTACTGAAGTCGACACACACACACACAGAAATTTAGTTATTTGTGTTGTTGCTGGCGCATGAATGGCATCAAGGACGTACACGTGACATTGCTGCCAACAACAATGTTGGCCGCAAAGCGAAAAACGAGCGCGCGTCAACAACAGTAACGGCACAAGTGTCATTGCTGCCAGCGTTGCACATTACGTGAAATTAAACATGCAACAATTGTCGCTACTGACGTTGGCGCTTGTGCGCCTAAAACCATGCACGCTTATGCTATGCAACTACTCAAGCAGTGTCAACATGTGTTTGTGTGTGTGTGTATGTGTGTACAAAACGTCATTATCAGCACCAACAAGTTGTCACAAGTGCGGCTGCAGCTGCTGTTGACTTTGACTTCGTGCCTGCCGTAAGTGGATAATCACTTGTCCTCCTTATATGCCCAATTCATGTGTATGTATATTTAGCCTCATGCAAATGTCTGCACAACAACAACACACAACAGGCACATAATGCACATTCACTCAAAAACGCTCGCTGCAAACGCGTTGCAGCCAACGCTCTCAACTTCACTTGTCAATGCAATAACAACAACAACAACAAAATTACAAAAATAACCTTCTAACATCGTAAAAACAACAACAACACAACAAGAACCAACGCAAGGTTTTCAAGCAATTTGCGTTGTTGCTGTGTTGCTCAGTTGGGCGCCTTTTGAGTTGCGGTTGCACTTGTCAGCAATGCCAACAACAACAACCGACACCAGGCTGCAATTTTGCATTTTCCACTTCAACTGTTTTTTACGCAGATTGCATCGTTGTTGTTGTTGTTGCTTTTAAACTCTACAATTGTCGTCAATGTGCCACAGTCGCTTGTTGTAACATTTGTAGATATGTATTTGTGGCTGCATTGTTGTTGTTGTTTTTGTTTTTAGTTTTGCTATGCATTTTGCGTGCATTTCACATATTTTTAACGCAATTATTTCGCACACAAATTATGCACAACATTCAAATGTGGCAATTATTATTGCACAAATGTTACATATGTTAATTTGTGGCAAAATGCTGGCAACATTTTTAATTGCCAACATTTTGCATTACGTTGCATTTTTAATGACATTTAAACATGAACACAACCACGACCAACATTGCAACACTGCAAGTTCGTGTGCGCCGATCAATTGCTGTTGGCCATTAATAACAACAACAACAATAAAAACATTTGACACATCACGCAACTTTTTGCAAAGTGTCAATTCTAATTAAAATAAATTTTGTTTTTATGCCGCATGGAGATTAACACAACAACAATAACAACGAAATCATTGCACAGCTTAATTGGGTCAATTTTGAACGATTGACACATAAATTTGTTCAAACCACTAACAACAAAAGTAGGAAAAATTTAACTCTGCATGTATGAGAAGCAAAGCAACAACAACGTTGTACGAGTATGTGAAGATTTGTATTTGAAAGGAAAGATTTAAAGTCCATTTTTAGGATTGATTGATTGAATTTAACACAAACGGATTTTGGAAACAAAATTATTTGCGTCTTTCATGTCAAGTTTGAGTGGCAAGTTGATATTTTTTTAAATACTATTTATATACTTTCTTTTTACTATTTTTATACTATTTATATAGTCTTCTTTATACTTTTCATACAGTAGTTTTATACTTTGTATATACTACTTTTTTCTACTTAATATTGCCGGAAGTTGAAGTAAGTTTGCCTTTTTATGACCTGAACTTAGTGTATGTTGTCAAAAGATTGAACTAAGTTTCTGAAGAACTGAAGCCCCAACATTCACCAAGTCCATCGCTCTCTTTCTGATTGCATTCAAATTGATTGACTACAAAATTGCTGCATTTGGAGAAGAAAAAGTATCAGGAATCCCCATTGCATTCGGAGAAAATTACTGCTTGGCGTGGATTTTGGTTAGGCGGAAGTCGTTTTGACTTACTTTCGAAACGAGATACGCTAAATGTAAGCTGACAATAGCCACCGGGCCATGTGTGGAACTGCACTGCAAATTATGTCAGTGGTGCTTTACTATGAATGTGTTTGGGTTTTTCGAGCAACACACTAAGGCACTTAGCCACTTAAGTATTCCTTTAAAAACTGAGATGACTTTCCATGTAATAAAACATTTGATAAAACATTCTTATCACACATGATAGCCAAAAGTTTTTGGTCTCAATTGAATGACTAAGACCTGAACAATATTTGATTCAAGATTTGTTGGAAAACAATTTTCCATAACGTCTTCTGGTTTGGCTATTTTTGAGTCTTCCGGAAAGACTCAAAAATAGCAGCCAAAATCGCTCAATTTAATGTCCCTAGACTTTTTTCTCAGAGGCTACAATAAGTTGCTGGTTTATGGCAACAGACTGGAGATCAACATCATTACAGCCCGATCTCACCTGACTTATGTAACAGAGGCACACAAAATTGCATCTACCGCATCGAGTCCTGTAAACGGAAACGACGAGCCCATTTTTATGCTTTTTAAACAAAACTAATTTAAATTTGCTTTTATGACACAACGTCAATTGAATGTAGTTTCAATGAACTTTCAATGTCGGTTTACCATTTGGAATTGACTTGGAAGCAAATGTCAATTAAGCCTTTTACTTACTATGAAGTAAAAACCGAATGTCTGTTACTTAACTTCTGAATGAAGTTAATGTATTAGAAACTTAATTGTAATTTATTCATTTGAATACAAATCAAAAATTAAAAATAGGAAATGTTTGTACATAAGACTTGACAACTTGTTGTTGGCTTTCCTTAACTCTTTCGACCCCAAAGTTGCCTGAGAGCAACTTCAACTATTTGTCATCTTATAGCAAAATCTACGATTGATTTATGGGTTTAATTTAAGAAAAATTTTACTGTTATTCCCAAAATAATTTCCAATAACTTGCAGCGATATCAGCCAAAGTTTGTGTTCTAATTGAAGTCTACGAATTGGACGCGTTTCATTATGAAAAAAACTTGAAGTGTCAATAAAGCTTACCACCATTTTAAAACACATTTTAGCATTCCCAAAATTTCAGAAAAATTTACCACAATAAAATAAAAAAAAGATAAACAAAACAAAATAAAATAAAATTAAAAAAAAAAATAAAACAATATCAAATAATATAAAATAAAATAAAATAAAATAAAATAAAATAAAATAAAATAAAATAAAATAAAATAAAATAAAATAAAATAAAATAAAATAAAATAAAATAATATAATATAAATAAATAAATTTAACAAATATGTTTGTACTGCAGTCAGTCAGTACAGAAAACAATTTTTAAAAATGTGTTTCTTAAAGCCTCCATGCTTGCAGATTTTTTAGTGTAATATTTTCTCTAAAACCGCTTCCAACTCATCCTTTGTCATCAGATTTAAACTGTAGACTCCTTTCATTCCTATATTAGTTTGACTTCGCACGCACAAAGCGAAACGGTCCTTGATCACGTGACCAGACTGTTTTGCCATTTATGCAAACATAAATCTATAATAATGGTCACTGATATGTCAGAGTCTATAGATGTCCCACAAAAAAACCCTCTTTGAACCTGATAGCATTAAATAAATGCTCAGTTAAAAATGCTTCACTGAATAGTGAATGTTTTTGTTGCAATGCCAATACCTTCGTCATACACTCAGCTCCTGCCACGTCATTGTTCGTCGTTGGTAAATCCGCATCAAGTATATCCTTCAGCAACGTTATTCGTTCTCGAGCGAAGCAACGATGCTAAACTGTTGCGAAAAATTTTCCCATTTTCATTGTGTGGCTTATGCAAGAAAGCAGCTGTATGGGCTGCATCGATGTGGCAGCTGCTATCAGTGGCATGCAGTCAAATAGAGGCCACAAAAAAGATTGAGAAAAACTAATACTGGCCAACAGTAAAAAAAAGACAAGGGTTAAATTCTATGCGCGTGCGGGCTGTTTGCATAAACGACGGCGGCAGTGGCTGTTCGTTGCAGCTACCATAAATAACAACAACAATAGCAATGTTCAAACAACAATAACCGATAGCAATAACAAAAATCAACGAGGGGAAACAACAGAAGCACAACAACAGCGACGGTGGCGAATGGAAACAATGAACTTGTAAGATGCAGTTGGCGGCGCCTGAACAAGAAACCTTCACCTCAACACGGCGCCAACACTGACGCCAACACTGGCGCCAACGCAGCGTAGCCGAAACGCGGCTGCAGCGAGTGGCGAATGCGAACTTTGACTGTGAAATTGCGCCACACTGATGTTGCACGATTTATGCAGCGGAACCGCACGCTTCAACACTCGCCGAAACAACAGCGAACAAGTCGAGCGCCGGGCAGCCGCACAAAGGCGAAAACTTCCACATGGCCACGACGACCGGCGATGCTTGGAAATTTCAACGCTTACAATGTTCCAGCGGCAGTCCGACAACCAACCCAGCGCCCATGTGGCAGCAGCCGAAACGGATGCACATAAAAATTTAATGACTGTTTAAATATTTAGTGGTGATGCTCGTCGAGAATTTTTCGCCGCGAAATACGGACCGAAGAAAATGCATGAACATTTAATTGGAAAAGTCAAGGTTGCCACTTGGACGCGCTTCAGCTGTAGTAGGCGAGCAGTGGCGAACAGTTCGTAGGCACCTGAACGCGAATTGAATGTTTAATGTATTGAAGTAAGTAAGTGCAGTGACGGCGAGTTGGGGGCAGTTGAATTGGTTTTGGGCGATGGAGGACATTTACAAAATGGCCGAATTGAGAGTAGCGGCCTTGGGTATTGGGAATGTTGAAAACTAGTCAGCTTTTGATGGCTCAAAAAAATTTTACAGGAAATTTAATTTTCCGATATACCACAACTTTCCTCAGAAAGCGGAAAGGAATCATCAGCTGAAGAGGTCTGGACTGTTGGGTCCTTGAGTGGTCTGTTTGGACGTTGAATGGTTAGTTAGGTTGTCGTGTCGTTTGTTCGATCATCGAGGGATTGGTTGGATCGTCTAATGGTTACTAGCTTCATTGAGTGGTCCGTTTAGTTGTCGAGGGGTAAGTTAGGTACTTGAGTGGTCTGTTTGGATGTCGAATGGTTTGTTAGGTCTTCGAGTGGTTTCTTTAGGCATCGAGGGATCGGTTAGATTATCGAGTGGTCATAAGGTTCATTGAGTGGTCCGTTTAGTCGTCGATGGGTTAGTTAGGTCCTTAAGTGTTCTATGTTGATGTCGAATGGTTAGGTAGGTCTTCAAGTGGTTCGAATGTCGTCGAATGGTTAGATAGGTCCTCAAGAGGTTTGTTTAGGCATAGAGAGATCGGTCAGAACATTAAGTGGTTGTTAGGTTCTTTGAGTGATCTGTTTGGTCGTCGAGGGGTCAGTTAGGTCCTTGAGTGGTCTGTTTGGATGTCGAATGGTTAGTTAGGTCTTCAAGTAGTTTTTTGATCATCGAGGGATCGGTTGGATCGTCGAGTGGTTATTACGTTCATTGAGTGGTCCATTTAGTTGTCGAGGGGTCAGTTAGGTCCTTGAGTTAACGTCGAATGGTTACTTAGGTTTTCAAGTGGTTTGTTTAAGCATCGAGGGATCGGTTAGATCACCGAGTGGTTATTAGGTTGATTGAGTCGTTCGTTTAGTCTTCGAGGGGTCAGTTAGGCCCTTGAGTGGTCTGTTTGGACGTTGAATAGTTAGTTAGGTCTTCGAGCGGTTTGTTTAGGCATCGAGAGATCGGTTACATCATCATGTGAACATTTAGGTCGTCAAGTGGTTATTAGGTCATCGAGTGGTCTGTTCGAACGTCAAATGGTCTTCGAAGAATAGCATCTGTAGAAGGTAAAGACTCCATTCGATCATAAGAAGTGAAGTGCTTTGCTTTTTATACCTCAAGCGGCAGTTGTTATTGAAAAGTATATTAGTTCTCCATTTCTCGGTCGAATGGTTATTACAACTGAAACCAATGTAGCATTGGGCGCTACTAATGGGTATTCAGATTTTTCTTAACATTCTAGAAGAGTTCTTTCTTCTCTTTCTGTTCCGTATTGTTACAGATTCTAAAAAAAAATTAAAATATATGAAGCTTAGTGATTTTGAATGTTCTGAATTAATGTCAACTAGCAATGCTGACCGCTTCATTGAGAAATTTTCTGTAGTTCACAGAAGTCCTAGATGTATTGGGAGAAGAAATAAGGTCCGTACATACTTATTCTCTCTTTTTTGATTTTGTATTTTTTTATATTTCAAAATACTGATACTAAAATAAATTAGAATTTTTGTACTTCAGCTTCCACCTTTTTTTCAATAACTTTCGAACAAATAAAGTTAGAGTAAAGAAATTTTGACACGTGATCAAGGAGATTTTTGTTTTTACAAACTTACTTTTCAAGGAAATTCTATATAAATTTTTTATAATAAAAAGGATTAACATTTTCAAAGGACGTTTCTCATATAATTTTTTTTAAATAGATAAAAGATCAATTTTATTTCATTTTTTGAGCCCTTCCTTTATCATTTGATATACATATCGCCATATTTTAACGAGGTTCAGTATTTTTTAATTTTTTTTATTTTTTATCCCATTCAAAATGTTGAAATCGTTTAAAAGGACAAAGGATATAGAAATGAAAAACTGAGTATGCAGTATTACTATATTTGGTCTATGGTCAGTATTACTATATTTGGTCATCCGCACATATGGATTTTTGCAGGTGTGAAAAACTGCTGTCGCACGGTGTAATGAAGAGTTACCAATTTTTGAGAGTTGCCAGTCTGTCTGAAAGACCTAAATAAGTCAACTGAGTACAAAGAAACAAATTGTATTTCTTCTTCTCGCTTTGGTCACTGTTTAATTGGTACTCACGGTTAAAGGTTGGGAATGTTTTTCAACGACTTCTGTTGACGAGCACGAAAATACACTTCACTATCTCTGCACTTGTTCTGCCGTGTCCAAAATAAGAACGAATTTTCGGGGCTACTTTTTCATCGACACTTTGCGTAGAACTATTCAAAGTATTCACAGTCCACTAAGCTTTGTGAGAAGCTCAAACTGGTTCAATGAGTGAGCCGGTAGGACTATTTGCAGTCTACAAGGCTTCGTGTGGTAACCCAATGGGTCTTCATGATCTAAGAGAGTTTTGCCTACTTACATCGTCAAAAGCAAAAATCAAATTCGGTGGGATTACAGAAGTAAAGAAAATCATGAAATAGAACGTACTACATACATTTCCTCTGTGCTTCTAGCATCCGCTGTTAAAAAAAAAAACAGTAAAAGGTCAACCAGAACAAATGTAAACAATCAGCAGCCAATTTTCTTATTTGAATATTTTCATAATCCACAGGCAGAATGAGAACGAAACACTCAAATTTGTATATGAAAACACAACCTTTTTATTAAAAACGCGAGCATTTTTTAATTTGTGTTGAGTTGAGCCTTAGCTACGAGTTGAGTCTTAACTGCGTTGGATAAATAAAATAAGAACAAAACACTCAAATTTTCTGATGAAAACACAACCTTTGCATTAAAAACGAGAGCCATTTTTAACAATGAAAAAAAAACACTCAAATTTGTATATGAAAACACAACAGTTTTATTAAAAACGGGAACAATTTTTAACTTGTATTGAGTTGAGACTTAGGTCTCGATTGAGTTTGGGCTGCGTTGGTACGTTGGGTCTTTTTATTATTTTTGTATTTTATTCCAATTTGTGAACAAATTCCGAAAATTGATCTGTAAACGAAAGTTTATACCACAAAATTTTGAAAAAATTTTAAATATTGTACCGATTGTGATTGTAATGGAACTTTGACTAAAAACTGATTATTATTGAATGTAAGAAATGAGCTATTGAATTAATGTGTCCAATTTAGATTTAGGTGCCCATGTAAATCTGTTCAATGTTAAAATGTTCAATATTAATGTTCAAATAATATGGATAATCAAAATTAATGGACCTGTGCTTGAAATTTCCTTCACCTTTGTGCAGCATTTTTATTAAATTATTCCTCAAGAGCACTAAAACTAACATCCTGAATTGTTCTGAACTGAATCGAAAGAAACATTTTTCTTTTTCTTTTTTTCGGTGTCAACGCAACGGAGTATTGAACCTGGATTCGTGCGTCGCATTTGACTCGCGGCCCAACGCACTAGCCAGCCGAGCTACGGTGACTGCCTTATTCAGAACTCTCTCTTCTCGTATTCTGACAATGACTTGCACTATTTTTCTATTTGATTTAATTGAGGCTCCATTGATTGTGTCTCTTTATTGAAGCTTGAGACTTCTCCTTAAATAAGAAATAATCAATTGGAAATTGTTTAATCAAGTTCACTGTGTGAAAATTGAGCGTCTAAAAAAAGTTTATGAAATTTAGTCTTTCAGCTATGAGTTTCGAATTTTTGGAATTGATTTAATTACGTCTTAAATTATTCTGAGTTCTTAGTCTGAACTTTGACTTCTTTTATTCTGAACTCATAGAAGCACAATGTCTTTTACTATTTTCCTATTTGATTCAATTTTAAGATCCATTGATCGTCTCTCTTTATTGAAACTTGAGACCTTTAATGCTTCGGCAAGATCTATTCGGCCGCATAACTTGTGATCTGTCAGTCTTCAAATCTAAAACTCAGCCTTGAATGAGCTATAATTTCAATAGGTGAGCCATAGATATGTCTCTGGGAAGTGCAGATTTTAAGAAAGCTTTGTTTTTTTAAGTACAAAATCTTCAAATACCCATCACAGATAGGCTGAAAGTTGCAATGCTGAAATGTTGCAAAGCAATTTCAAAGCAACCATGAATTTTTTTCCCAAACTTAGAAATAGTTTGTAGAAGAAAATCTATGGTCCGGCATTAATAAATTAAATACAGTTAATGTTTGAGCAGAATGTGTCAAATTAATGCAATTAACAAGTAGCTATGTTCATGTTTGCTGTCACTTGCGCAAAGCAGCAACGTTCAAAGTCCAAAGACTCGTGCAAGCCGGAAGCGGAAATAGCTGCCAATAAAATTGATTTTTTTTCTTTATATTCGCATCTAAAGACACTTGTTTTCTGCTGCTTCTATTGTTGCAATTGCAATTGTTGCTGCCGAAATGATTTGAAAAAAAATATGATAACAATTCGCGAAGAACGACACTTGCTTTCTGCTGCTTTTGTTAACTAGGACAGTAAAATTTACAATGTGCTAGAAATGAAAAGTGCAAAATGTAAGATCACAACATTTTTACAGCTTTATTGTGGCAACCATTTCGTCGACATTGACAGCCAAAATAGCAACAACAACAACTACAATCACCACTTAATAGCAGCAAAGCCACAAAAGACACCAAACCCTCAGACATTCACAAACAAGACTGAAAGCACAAACTCAGCCACTCTGTGCCCAATTGTTGTAGTTGTTGTTGCCGTTGTTGCGGTCTGTTCTTATTGCTTTAATGTTTGCTGCTGTTTTACAAACCGGAAAGCGTAAGTGTAGTCGGTAGTTACATTTTTATTAAAAATTATGTTTCGAATTTTTATGGTTTTCAGCTTCATTGCACCGCAATGCTGCCGGCCGCCACAACGTCGCTTTGTGTCGTGCTGCCACACGAGCCACAACGACCGCTTGTGCTGCGCCGAAGTATTTAAAAGGAATTTATGTGGCAATTAAGGTCGTGAGATGTTTTCGTGAATAATGCGACCGCCGCCACACCAACGATTCGGCGCCAGCCTGTGTATTCACGTACACGTTCACGTTTCCGTTTCCGTTTACTTGCGCGCGTTTGCAATTTAAAATCGCATTCACATTCACTTTCGCATTCGTATTGGCATTGGCGTTGACGTTGTCAATAATTAAGGCATAAAAATGGCTGTCGACCATTTAAAATGCCGCATAAAATTTGTGCCACATTACGTTTGCTGTCGTTGGCATTTCGTTTATGGCGTTTATTCGCCTATAATTGCCACACTTGGACGCGTTCGACGATTTGTCATTGGATGATGATGATGATGAACGCTGTTGCGCTGGTTGAAGCCGCTTTAATGCGCCTTTTAATGCCAATTGGCCATTAATCACAGTCCTCCCATGCACACGCACACCGCACAGCCAGATAGCCGCCGCCAAGACTTTACAACTTTATGGCCACTTTTTAATTACCAACACCACAAAAGCAACAACGACAGTGACGACGCTCTTTGGCGCAATTAAATTTTTTACATTTATTGCGCGCCCACACTTGACTTGACACACAGCAAAGCACTGCCAATATGTGGCCAAACCGTTAGCCGAACGCACGCAACACGCAACAACAACGTCCACTTCCGGCGCCTGTTTGAATCGAACTGAAGTTTGGCAATTTGCGATTCGTCGCGCTCGTGCCGTGTGCCGGACGACCACTGCTGCTGGTGTTCGTGCGCCACGAACGCTTCGGCTCCTCGCACGTATCCTTGCAGCCGATTTTCGTCAAGTTTGACTCGTGGCAGCAGCGCAACTTTCGTTCAGTTGGCGAATGCAGTGCCGAGATGCAAAGAGCCGCAGTGAGTGAGAGTGATTGTGAGAGTGCGAGCGCACTGGTTGGTCGGCGTGCGGTTCAAGGAACTTTTCGCCTTTCGTGATTTACGTCCGCGTTTAGGTTTTATCGACGCTGCACCACGCTGCGCTGCGTATTAACCTGCCTCAATGGCAATCAGTATAATGCATTGCTGTGCAGTTGCAAGTCGGAAGAGAGTTGGCGGCGCAGTGGCACCGTTGCAGCTTTGCAACGCACAAACGTGGAAATGGCGAAATGACAGCAATTTTTTATATGCAAAGTGCTACAAGTTGTCATGAAAATACATCTAAAAATATTAGAATTTTTGTAAATTTTCTAAAAACAGTTGATTTCGACATTTTAGAAATTTCTTTGCAATTATAAGAAAATTTTTCTAAGAGCATAAAAAATACAAATATTAAAACTGCAACATATGGAAACGATGTGATGATGGGAAAAAGGCTTCCAACCATTCAATTCATTCGCATTAGGGGTGGATGCAGAAAAATATTTGGGGGGGGTATTTCTTTAATATTCATAAAATGGCAAGAAATGCCTTTTAATTTGAATGTAGTTTTAGAGTAGCTCCTAACATTTAAAGGGATCTCAACCCCCAAACCCCGCTAAGTCCGCCACTGATTCGGATCATTGCACTGTGCAAAGGATAAGATAAAATCAAAACCCTAGTCGTCATTCAAATCATTGTCGAATGACAAACCTGCCATAAATTTATTGGTGAAAGACTTAAGGTCAATAAAAGCTTTTATTTAATACTAACAGCATCCTGCGGCCAACCAAGTTTCTCTTAACCCTTTGTTTCTCTTAACCCTTTCTTTGTCAAATTTTTACGAAAAAAAACCTTTCTAAATATTTCTCATTTGAAGTGCTTTCACCATATTTGAAGTCAACAGACCCATAGAAGTCACCACACACAAACTTTTAACCGTTGACCCCCTCAGATCTCGATTTTCGAAAAAATGAAAAACACGTATATCGACACGAAGGTATCGACTTCGCCAAGTTTATGGTCAAACAACTCACTAACAAACCAAAAACAAAAACCAAGCAATCCTTCATATTTCATAAATCTTCTTAACAAAAAAATGGATTTCTTACATAGAATAAAACATGCAACAAAAACAATACAACATTATATCTAACTACATGAATCCTCAGTTAGACAGTCCGACTGACTCATCTTCGCTGAGCCCAACTTGAACTAAAAAACAAAAATGGGATTTTTCTAAATTTTGAGCTTAAAACAGTCAAGAAAACTTTGAGGTGTTTTATGGAGAAACTTGATTTTGTGGGTCTATGTATTAATTTTGAATTTGATTAAAATACTTCAAATCAAAAGGAATTCAATATTTTTAAATAAAATAAAATAAAATAAAATAAAATAAAATAAAATAAAATAAAATAAAATAAAATAAAATAAAATAAAATAAAATAAAATATGTAAGAAAATGCAACACTACAGTTTGTTATATAGGCAACCCAAGCGCAGGCAAATTATGCACACCACTATGTATTAGCTTTAAGTCGATCTTCAGTTGAATAAAGAAGTTACTACGAACGGTCGTGTGTCGATTTATTTCACTCGCGTACTCTAACATGGGTTATGGGCCCAGACCACGTGATTCGTAGTGTGTCAATTCGCAAAAATGACGTCCTCATTTACTAATATTGAAAAGTTAAATGGTGAAAATTACTCGACGTGGTCGCTGTTAATGCGGAGCTTGCTGGTAACGCAGGACTTGTGGTATGTCATCGAGGAGACACTTGAGCCAAATGCATCGGAACAGAAGGCAAGGGTATGGCAGACGGCGGACCAAAAGGCATTAGCAACCATTCATTTATGTGTAAAGTCGTCTGAACTGATTCACATTAAAAAGTGCCTAACAGCGAAAGAAGCGTGGACATTGCTGAATAGTCTATATAATGCAGATGGACCAGCGAGAAAAGTCAATTTATTTAAAAGATTAGTGAAATTCAAATTTAATGCTGCTGAGAAATTCGCAGATCAAATTACTGAGTTCTGTTCTATAATCGACAACCTTAATGAAATTGGTGTGACTGTACCAGATGATCTTCTGACTATATTTTTGCTATGTAGTTTACCCGAAGAACTAGAAAATTTCGTCATAGCAATTGAAAGCAGAGACATTTTACCGAAGTTGGAGTCATTAAAGGTCAAAATATTGGAGGAGGAGCAAAGACGGGGACAGCGAATTGAAGAGACAGAAAAAGTATTTGCGGCGAATTCGCGCAAGCAATTTGAGAGAAAGCATGATCGGCAGCAACAACAACCACAGCAACAGCAGCATTGGGTCATTAGTAGACGCGAGAATGAAAACAACAACAGCAACAACCATAGCAGAAGAAATGCAGCGCGGAATGCAAGTAACATAAAGTGCTATGCATGTGGAAGGAGGGGCCACATTAGAGCGGACTGCAAGTACTCGCAGACACCGACATTGCTTAGCCTGTTTGAATCGAA
The DNA here is from genome assembly GCA_963971225.1 of Melieria omissa. Lineage (NCBI taxonomy): Eukaryota > Metazoa > Arthropoda > Insecta > Diptera > Ulidiidae > Melieria > Melieria omissa. The sequence goes on from OZ020268.1 coordinate 116,306,469, forward strand.
CCACCGAACAAATGAGAATATTTGGATACTGGACAGCGGTGCATCATCTCATATGTGCAACGACAAGTCTTCGTTTGCGACGTTGCGAAATTACTCTCAACCGGTATTGCTGGCATCAGGTGAAGCAATTAGTGCAGAGGGTGTAGGTACTGTCGCGTTGAGGTCTGAGTACAACGAAATTATGCTGCGAGACGTATTATATGTACCAAAACTAAAACACAAATTTCTATCAGTGAGTAAAATTCTTAGTAAAGGACACGAAGTAAGATTTAATAAAAATGAGGCAGTGGTAATAACAAAAGAAAATAAAGCAGTTTTAACAGCGGAAATGCGAAATGGTGTATTTTGTACAAATGAGCTTAAAACCGAAGAAAAACTTAATTCAATAATTGAAAACAATAGTAGCATGGCTAATAAATGGCACCGTCGATTCGGTCACGTAAATTATAAAGACTTGTTCATCTTATCACAGAAAAATATGGTTCGCGGACTAAACTTGAACAAAACTGAAAATTTAGATTGTGACGTATGTGCTATGTGCAAAATAAATAAAAGACCTTTTAAAAGTTATACAAATGTTCAAACAACAAAAAGTTTAGAAATTATACACTCCGACATATGTGGACCAATGCGTGTGACGTCCCAAGGAGGATCACGATATTTTGCAACTTTTATAGACGATTTTTCGCGGTATACGGAAGTGACATTTTTAAAGCAAAAATCAGATGTATTCAGTGCATTTAAACAATTTCTTATACGCATAGAAAACCAAACTGGTAACAAAGTAAAATGTTTACGCAGTGACAATGGGCGTGAATACCTAAGTAATGACTTTAAAATTTTTCTAAACAACAGAGGCATCGTACATCAGACTACAGTGGCATACACACCAGAGCAAAACGGCGTAGCTGAACGCGCAAATCGCACCTTAGTAGAAATGGCGCGTTGCATGCTAGTCTCATCAAACTTACCGAAATCTCTGTGGTCAGAAGCTGTCAGTACCGCGGCGTATATACGAAACCGGTGTGTGACAAAATTACTAAAATATAAAACGCCGTACGAATGTTTTTATGGGCATAAGCCAAGTGTCAATCACTTTAAAGTTTTCGGTTGCGAGGCCGTTGCATTAAATAAGCAACTGGGTAGGTCGAAGTTCGATCCTAAAGGTTTGAAAGTGCGTTTTGTAGGGTATGCCGAACATACAAAAGGTTACAGATTATATGATATGAAAAAGAAAACTATTGTAATCTCACGCGATGTGGTATTTTTTGAAAACGTTTTTCCAAAAAATGAAGAAAAAGAAGAACATTTTATAAATAAAGACATAGCAAACAAAGATGTAAATGAAATATTGAACATTTTTGATAACGAAAACGTAAGAGAGGATTTGAGAAATGACGAAGACGAAAGAAATAATAAAGATGATAGTGAGCCAGGGGAAAGAAGAAGAGAAAGCTCTGATATGAGTAGTTCGAGTGACGATGGGGAGAGTAAGGCGCACAGAAGAAGAAGAGGCAGACCACGGATATGCAGAACTGGTAGAGTGGGTAGGCCACGCAAACGATTTTTGGTCGACGATGCTGAGGTTCTGAATTTGGTGTGTGGGATTCCTACGTCCGTCAGCAATGCACTACAGTCCGACGAAAGTACAGAATGGAGGGCTGCGATGCAGGCGGAATACAATTCCTTGCTGAAAAGTGGCGCATGGACGCTCGTTGACCGCCCACCTGGACGAAACATAATTGGATGTCGTTGGGTCTTTGTGAAAAAATATGATGAAAATGGTAAGCTGGAGAAATATAAAGCACGACTAGTTGCGCAAGGTTGCTCGCAGAAGCCTGGCGAAGATTTTTCGCTCACTTATGCACCTGTAGTAAGGCATTCGACGATCCGATTAATACTTGCATTAGCAGTACAACACAAGCTGCTGGTGAATCATATTGATGTTGTAGCAGCGTATCTCAATGGAGAGCTGCAGGAGGAGCTATATATGCGTCAACCAGAAGGCTTTATTGACGAGAAAAATGCAAACAAAGTGTGTCGACTACAAAAATCAATTTATGGACTCAAGCAGGCTGGAAGATATTGGAATGAAAAGATAAATTCAGTTTTATGTAAAATTGGTTTCGAACGATGCAAGGCCGACAATTGTGTGTACACTATGTTTGCAAACGACGAAATTAATGTATTGTGCGTGTATGTTGATGATATCGTGTTAGCTTGTTCGTCAGAAAACACTATGCAGAAGATCATACGAATGCTGAATGAGCACGTCGAAGTTGTCGATCGCGGTCCAATACGTTATTATCTCGGCATGGAAGTGGAACGAGAAGTATTGCGGGGACAAATACATATTCATCAGGAGCGATATGTGGAGGAGTTATTGAAGCATTGGAACATGGCGGATTGCAAAGGTGCCGCAACCCCATACAGCAACGGAACTGTTTTAGAAAAATGCAACAAGGAAGAATGCTCTGGTTATTTGACACAGCAGTACATGTCATTAATCGGCGGCTTGACGTATTTGGCGATAATTTCTCGACCAGATATAGCGCACGTTGTATCGAAGCTCGCACAGTTCAACAGCCACCCACACAAGGAACACTTCGTGGCTGCAAAACGAGTTCTGAGATATTTGAAGGAAAAGCCGAAGGGTGTAATAAGGTATAAAGCTAATCATGGAAACCTAATATGTTTTTCAGATGCTGACTGGGCTTCAGACTCTACAGACCGTAGATCTTTTAGTGGTTACGCTCTGTTTTTCGCTGATGGTTTGATCGCATGGGGGTCTAAGAAGCAAAATGTAGTTACGCTCAGTACGATGGAAGCTGAATATGTTGCGATGTGCAATGCAGCCAAGGAAGTATCATTTCATCGCAGCTTGTTTTCAGAGATGGGTTTTCAACAATACGTTGGTGCAGCAAGTCCAATTATGTGCGACAACCAAAGTGCACAATTTGTTGTAAAGAACCCGGTTGCACATACTCGAAGTAAACATATTGACATCAGGTTTCACTATATTCGTGATATGTACGAGACGAATGAAATAGACATTAAGTATGTGCCATCAGCCAAAAATGTAGCCGATATATTGACGAAACCTCTTTCCAGAGAAAAACACCTTTCTTGTTGTAAACTACTTAATATTGAATTTATATAATGAACACACGTTTTCTGAATTGTCGATTATGAATTTATAAATTTTGTTTAAAATTTTGATATAGAAAATAGAATGTAAATTGCACTTGGGTTGAGGCGGAAATTGTAAGAAAATGCAACACTACAGTTTGTTATATAGGCAACCCAAGCGCAGGCAAATTATGCACACCACTATGTATTAGCTTTAAGTCGATCTTCAGTTGAATAAAGAAGTTACTACGAACGGTCGTGTGTCGATTTATTTCACTCGCGTACTCTAACAAAATAAAATAAAATAAAATAAAATAAAATAAAATAAAATAAAATAAAATAAAATAAAATAAAATAAAATAAAATAAATATATTGCACGCGCTGACATTAACAACGACAAATGCCGGAAATGCCAACAACAACCGGAAACGATACAACATATCACTGGAGCATGTGTAATGTTAGCGGCCACTGAATACTTGACGCGTCATAACAACGTTGCAAAAATTGTGCACCAAAGCCTTGCAATACGGACCAAGCTGCTAACAGAAGAATTACCATATTATAAATACACGCCCAGTGCAGTGCTAGAAAATGACGAGTTCAAGATTTACTGGGATCGCACAGTATTGACGGATAGGAGCATTCCGCACAACAGACCAGATGTTATCCTGCTCGAACGCACATCTAATTGACATCGGAGTTCCCAACACACACAACCTACAGGACTGTATCGCGGAAAAAAGCAGGAAATATCAGCAACTGGCCCAAGAACTGAAACAGATGTGGCAACTCGACAAGGTAGTGATTGTACCAATCATCATTTCATCGACAGGGGTAGTGCCCAAAACATTAATGACGACACTGGAGAGGCTTCAATTAGCGGATAAATTTTTGACTATACAAAAATCAGTAATATTGTCAACAACGTCAATTGTTCGTTCGTTTTTAAGTATTGAAAGTTAAATTGTATAGATGCTTAAGAAAATACCATGTACCTGCAATAGTTTTATGTATCTTGTTGTTATACAACCGATATGTAATATTTAACCCTTAAGGAGTTCAATAAATCGTGGAAAAATAAAATAAAATAAAATAAAATAAAATAAAATCACATAAAATCAAATAAAATCATATAAAATAAAACAAAATAAAATCAAATAAAATAAAACAAAACAAAATAAAATAAAATCAAATCAAATCAAATCAAATAAAATAAAATAAAATCCATCTAAAGATTTTCTTCACCATTAATAAAATGGCAAACTCTCCCAAAAATTATGCAAGAATGCAAGAACTTTTATAAAACTTGTACACTAACATTGTGTGGCCACTATAACTTAAGTTTATACAACCTTCACTTGAAAATCCAACCATATTTTGCCAGTTGAACCAAACGCTCCAAAGCATGGCAAACTATTGCAAAAATTACTTAGGCACACAACTTAACGACATAAAAAACTAACAAAAACATTTTGACGCCTCTTTTTGAACTTCTTCAAAAGTAGAAAAAAAATAGTTCGTGTCCAAATTTCATTTTTGATTTTTGGCTCTCATTTCCAGCAGCTCAGCGAAGCAGAGCATAAATCTCCTTCAAATTTTCAAACACATTTTACTGTCTTGGCATGCAACAACTGCACACCGCAACTCTTCGCTGTGCACTCTTCAACACTTTCAGTTCTCTTCCTGCGAAATTGTGCACTCTTTGAGACAAGCGGCTCTCTGAACAGCGCAGCGCCTGCGTCGAACTTTCGAACGTAGCACGTGCGACTTGCCGATTCGATTCAAAACAAACCGAAACATTTCGCTTTCGGAACAGGAACAACAACACCGAAACGGCGTTGGCTGAATTTTGTGTACCACGAAAAATGTCAACAGTGGCTGCCATATGAGACACATTGCCGCCACTTTGCGACAGCGACAGCAACAACAACAACAACAATGCCGCCACCGCTATTGCCGCCACCGCGGCTGTTGCTGCCACATAATGCGACACCAACTTCGAAAGCGGCGCGGGAAAATCGCATAAATCTCATTGGCCAAGAAGATGAAACGAAGCAAAAGAAAAAATGAGAAAATAAAAATTGGGCCGTAAGTAATGCCAGCAAAAGGGAGCCGCAACAAGCTGCTAGGCCTACCGAACGTGGGCTGAGGCGAGCCTACATGGGAAGTGTTCAACCTATGTGTGTGTGTGTGCTTGTGTGTGTGTTCAAAACAGCGAGCGAAACTTGGGTGTTCTTCTTCGTTTTTTGTGGTTCGTATTTTAACAGTTGTGGTGCTTTGGATGGTTGTTGTTGTTGTTGTTCTTCTTGTTTTGTATGCTATTGACAATTATTTGTGTGTCAATTTTCAGGGGTAGGCACAGCCGACTGGCAGCGAGTGCAAAAAAAAAACAAACAACGCATGACAAATGCTGGCATAACCATTTTGAGGTTATGTAGGCGCGGTGCGTCTGTCATAAACGGATGTGTGTAGGTTTTATTGCACGCTGAGTTCAAACCGCTTAATTTCCGCTTTCCTCGAAGGTAACTTTGAACAACAGAAAAAACGTAAAGAGTAGGCAAACTGAAAGAGAAACAACCTGTCATGTTGTACCGTGGCAATCATTACCGGAACGTATCCTAATGCATTTCACCTGCTGCACCAACCCACACACACACACACACACACACCTACACACAGCCTTGACCCACTTGCAAACACCTTTTACAACTTTGCCGTTGTTGCTCAAACCAATCGCACTTTCTCCACCCCGCACTTTCTTCCCAGCAGCGTCGTTTTTACAACTTTCGCTCGACTCCATTTTATAGAATTTTTTCGCAATTTCTTGCCACCTGCAGCTTCCGCTGACTGTCAAGTGAACGCCGCCGGAACATTAGTGCCAGCTGCTGCTATCCTTGTAAGCGCTGCTGCTGTTGCAACATGTGCAGCGTGCAACGTCTGCCGGCAGTGCGCAAACGATATTCATGGCAATAATGAAATGAAATTGTCTGCGTCGAGACGTTTTTGCACAACGGCAGCTGCCAGGCGACCTTCCACCTTAATGGAAACACTTTCGTCTGTTTCGCCGCTGTTTGCCGCACTTCGATCGTTTGGCACATTCTCCGTTCTGCATAGTTGGCCGCGCTCTGTTGTGCCCACGTTGAGTGGAATTTTTCTTTTTTGGTTTTTGTTTTTAGTGCATAATTGCTTTTAAGTATATTTCTGAGATGTGGGCTTGGTTGGCTTAATTGAAAATGATTGCTTTGGCACGTGGCAAAGTGTTGCGGCGCGCGAGAAAAATGAAGAGTGAATGCGTCCGTTTAGAATTTAGTAAAAAGTGAGGGTGTTGGCACAAGGCAAGTTTCAAGCAGTTTAAAAATTATTCTAATGTGTCATGGAGTAAATTTGATTCAAACTTGAACAGCCTAAAAGTATGTCTTTAAAAATTATGTAAATGAACTTTGGCATTGAACTCAACAGCCTAAAATTATGCCTTTAAAAATGATATAAATGACCTATGGCATTCAATGTTCTCAATGTAAAATATATTTTTAGTATACATATAGGCTGAAAACTGGAAATTAGACATATACACTTCCATACAAAAGCATGAATATGGACAAGGAGTTGCTCAAGTGGACAAAGGAAGAAAATTTATATCGATGACTATGGCAAAACTTTGAACAACTAAACCGTTCCATACAGGAAACGAACCGGAGCTCGATGTCAAAAAGGTTTAAAGGTGAAAATCTCACAAACAAGCTAGTTGTAATATAGAAATAAAAATATTTTAAAAAGCCTAAAATAATCAAATCAAAATGATTCTCTGAGTGAACTATCGAATTTTAATCTTGAACAATCCGCAGAGATTCTAGAATTGACACATGCATTGAGCCCATAATTGAAAGATAGATGTTGAATGGGATCATCCTTATACATAGCGCTGGGGAAGCATTGTATAGTCAAGACGAGAATTAGACTAAGCAATTTAAGAATAGAGAGTCTAGTTGACAGTAAAGGGGTAACAGGGCCCATAGATTTTTGGAATGAAATAACCAACTGAAGGCAATCTAGGAGTGTTCAGATCTGACTAGTTGAAAGATGTGCATTATGGGACAGCTGCTTGTAAAAAGATCGAGTAATGGACCATTGTACAGTGATTCGTTCCATAGACAAAATTCATAAAATTTTTAGTCGCACAATTTAACGATTTTGATGTTATTTGAAAGGTAAAACTCCAACAAAGAAAACTCAAAAAAGTCTGTGCAAAAAATGTATTAGTGTGTGTGTGTGCAAAAGCAGCTCAAAGTTGAAACATTTTTCAAAAAAAACTCTAAACACATATTTTCTGTTTTTTAGTATATTCAGTAAAAAAATTTGTAAAAATACATGAATAGTAAGAAGTTTCTTAATCTTTCAATATAGATTAAGAAATGATGTGTTAATTTTCACTTTTACTGTTTTCTCAAAACATGTAAAGCTGAGGCTGTTACTGCACTTTTAATTTAAAACATTTTTCTGAATTTAAAAACCTGAAACTGGCAAAAGGAAAATATCTAAAAAATATGTGAAAGTACATATGTTCCTGGATTCTTTTGAATTTTAAGAATCATTCTATCTTTGTCGGATAATGTAATTACATCCTCCGATATCTTCTGATCTCAGGAAAACCTATTTTTAAACAAAATGTTTTTTATTCATCCCTAAAAGTATGCAATCAGCATTAAAAAGTGAAAATGCTGCACAAATGCAAAACATACATCTATTACTTATCATTTTTATTGTAAAACTTAAAGGTCCTGCGACAATTTCTGTTACTCTTTGCAATTATGGAGTCGAATCACTGTGATCTCAACAAGATGTTGCATAAATAATCATGATTAGGAGTCAGGTCGATGATTACGTCAGGGACCCACTATTTGATTCATTTTAGCGAATTTCCTATCAGGGGTTTCTAGTCGAAAAGAACCCGCCAAGCTGGTAAACACAGGCCTACCAGTTTCTATGACGATTTTCTAACTCCTTCGTTAAACAAATGAGCAGGTTACCATACAAAAGCAAAAAACATATCTTTCTAAAAAAAAATTTGAATTGTTCCTGTTGACTTATTTGCTCTCCCAGATGAAACTGAGAAGGACAAATCGCTTTTCTGTTGCCTTTGGATGGTTCTTTTGAATGTGTGAACCAATATCTTTTAGGCCCTTCGACTGTTGCTCTGAACATTAACATAGAACAAAGTTAATTGATTCGACATCTGCTTCATCGTGACAACCTTTCCGGAAAGTTGAAACATGTCTGCAATACATGCAGCACAGTGTTCAGTCGCAACGAAATGTTTTAGGAAGTTGCGAATGTTAAGAATTAAATTCACTTAAATTCACTTAAAGAAGAATATGAGAGCAGCCTTGAAAGTGAACCCTAGATGGTCCGATTTCTCAAGCAACTCAACCCTTTTTACTGTTTCGGGACGGGGTTTCATTTTAAAAATGAAAATACTTTTCGTATAAATGTTGCCATGCTATGAAAATTGAGGCTAGAAAATTATATTGCAAACTCACAAATTCTGAAATCGCCCTTTTACCCTATCTTTCAGGGTACTTCGTATAAATATTTTAGGTGGGTCATAAGATATGAGTATTTGTTTTTAGGGGCATTAAAAACTTGGTGCTATTATCCCACTAGTCCCGAAAGAACTTGAGAAGAGAAGTTAGGAACTTTTGTATTTTCTCATCTCATCTTGGCCATTATGATCTTGCAGTCACTTCTGCCTTCTTCTTCTTCTTCTTCTTGACTGGCACGACAGCCCGATTACGAGACCAAGGCCTAGCTACCCGCAACCAACCGTGTTATACGTGCGAATGTTTTACAAGGTTGGAAAGGACCTACAGTTTTAATCCGGTTCCGAACGGAGAGTGGGAGCTTTTTCATAGGCAATTTTACTCTCAGAGGTTTGCCATTTCCTGCTGAGAGGACAGCCGCCGAAAGAAAAATTTTTGTTTTTCTTTTGTTTCGCTGTTAGCAGCAACGGAGTCTTGAACCTCGACTCGAGCGTCGCATTTGACTCGCGGCCCAACGCACTAGCCAGCTCAGCTACGGCGGCTGCTTTTGCCTAGACAGTTTTATTTAATTTTGTTTTATTCATGAATTTTTTATTCAATCCATGTTGATATGCGCTTCCTCGTGGCCCTTCTGAATAACTATTTGGCACCCGCTGAATAGTGAACTAATGTGTGCAGCTTGTCCAGTGCCAGAAGAGTCTCGAAAGAGTTAACTTCCCTGAGTAAATCACAACAAATTATTTGCTTTGAGCGTCGCTTTGACTTCTCTTTTTCATATTGCACTTCTTTCAGTACTCAGTCAGTAATTTTTTGGCTTGCCGACCAACAAAGATTGCATTATTTGTTGCTTAAACCAAACTGTCTCATAAAAACTTAACTTAGTTGAAAGACACTTTAATTGTCTGGCAGACATATTTACCCTTTCGCTTTGTTACCATATACCATATACATTTCTTTTATGGTCCTGAACATAGTTTGAAGTTTTAGGAACAATACAAAATTTATAAACTGAATGTTTAAGTATGACGAAGAGAGGTATACAGGCTTTTTGAATGGTATGTGTTTACGTAGTAAAGGCAGAAAAAGCAGAAAAAAAATTTAAAAAATTTGATTTTGACTTTAATTTTGGGAGCCATTGGATTCTGCGGTGAAATTTTGTAGTTCAGTAATCTTTGCATCTGTGCAATTTCTGTGAGACCATCAAAAAACTTGGTTCCAAGAATCCGGAGCCTTCGTACCTGTACTGTTGTACAGTGGCATAGCAGATGCTCGATTGATTTCATTGCATTCTTATCTCCACAGCAGTAAGTGTTGTCACAGATTGGCACTGAGGTCGCCGCTTTGTTTGGTTATAGAAATAAGATAATGTTTTTTCATAACTCAATGCTTTTCAAATAGTTGTTTTCAAAAGAAATCCTTTTCTTTTTAACACACTTTTAAAATAAATGGTCAAAGTATTTTAATGAATTTCCATTAAAAGCATAAAATAATTGTGTTCGTTGAATATAATTGTATTCTTTTCTTTAACACATTTAGTACATTTCATACACTTAATACATTTTGTAAAATTTTTTTAATTAATTTAATAAATATTCTCAATACCACTTTTATTCTTCCATCTATGGTAAAACTATTTAAAACTATACACATCTTTTTAGCTAATATTAATTTTAATTGGTTTTAGTGCACAATTCTAAACTAGTTGCATAACTCTGCTGCCCCAGCTTGTGCACAAACAAGTTATGGGGTACACTGACATCGCCCAGCATTGCTGCCACTCATTTAGAGCATTTAACAGCAGTTCGCGCTAAACTGTGACACTTCATTAAATAAATTTTCAAAAACTGTGAGCAGCTGTTGCACGCACAGTTTGACATCAAATATTGCACACAAAAACCAAGCAACGCTGTAAAAAACCGCGTTTAAAACAATAGTTCCCAAAAACGACGCCCCACTGATTGTGCGCCAAAATGTATGCAATGATTAATTACGGCGAAATATTTGCTTGCAACAAACGCCGGCAAAATAGCGAAAATGGCATCCAGGACAACAGAAACTGAACAAATAAATTGAAAAAAATATATATTTATATATATGAATAAAAAGTTTAATAAAAAACAACAACAAATCATGTAACAACATTGTGCAGGTGTGCGAATGTGGGTTGCGGCGGTGTCAATTTGTTTGTGCACTTTATTTATTTTTATATTTTATATTCGTGTGTGGCTGTGTGTGTATATGTCTGTTTGTATTTATGTTAGTAGATGTGCGTCTGTATGGTTTCACAGTGACAGGTGCACTTTCATATTTGTATGCATGTGTATTTACATATGTGCGGATACCTTTTACTGCTGTGGTTAGCCGCAAGTCAATTAAATCATTGTTCATGAAAAAAAATCTGTGAAAATATCTTTCGTACTATTTTTAATGGAAATATTATTTTTAGTTAAATATTTTCAATATTAAAAATTTATTACAGCTTCAGTTACTTAATCAATTAATGCATTGAAACCACTTTAAATGCAATCAGCTCGAACATCACTTAACTATTCATAGATAATCCATGGCAGCATTTCTCGGAAGTGTTCCATACAAATTGATGCTTAGCACACAACTGCCGCTCGAGCAACATTAAGCGGCTTTAAATATTTTTACCAACTATTTGAATTTGTTTCGCACAGTTTACTATTTCAGCACATTTCAACAATAATCACTGTGCTGCTTTGTAGCTGACCAGCGTCTGTTGCTACTTTCTTCTTCTACCTTAGCTTCCATTCATACAACCCCTTCTCCTCCTCTCCCATTACCGCAGTCCACGCTGCTAATGTGCAACACTTCTGCGGTCTTCCGCACTAATGGAAATTCACCTCCAACCAAAACCACTAACGCCACTGTGTTGCTGCGTACATACATTCCGACGTTTATGTGCGCTCCACCAAACATAACAATTTCTCACGCGCCACAACGGCAAAGTTGCAAATACCCAACGAAACAAAAAAACAAAAAAACTAAAAAATAAATACAAACCAAAAGAAATATATAAAACGGTATATAAAACCCCCTCAAAAAAGAGAAACACAAGGCCACCTATTCAACTCTATTGCACTTTTGCTTCCATATTTTTCGCGCCCTACGCCATTTAAGCTTTTATCTGGCGTAATTTTTCAGTATTTCATTGGCCAGGCATTGTTGCGTTTAGCCACGTTGTTGTTATTGTTGTTGTTGCATAGCATTGGCCGCTCGAAATATCCATAATGTTGGCAATAATTTCTCATTATGAATTCCATTTCAATAGCTGCCACTTGCTGTGTTTTTTTCTCTCTACGTTTTTCTATTTTTTTTTAATTTTCAATTCTCTCAATTCTTTGTTCGCAAATGCTTCGCAGCATTGGTAAATAAAATCGAATAGGCTAAGGAAAGCTTGAGCGCGAATAAGGAATCTGAAGTAGCGGTAAGGGAATAGTTAAGTATGCACTACAAGTTTCGCTGATCAGCGTCAGAGACAGACAGAGAATATTCGATGCATACTTTCAGGTGTTATTTCATTTCTTTTGGGCTTATGTTTCAGAGTTTTTCAGCAGAGTTTTTTCATATTTTTAACAGAGAGATGACCCGAGAACATTGATGACGATAGTGGGAAAACCCCACAACTACAAGATGGCTTCAGCTTCAACCGGCGCCGTGTAGTCAACTCCTTTATTATAATGAAAGCGACAACTACAACTGTGGTCAGAGATTGTGCAACCGCGTGTTTGCCAAAAAACATTTTCGTAAAAACATTGAATGCTGATTACACCGTACGGCAAAAATCAAAAAATTTCATTATTAAATTTTTTATATCCTAAATTAATAAAGTTAAAAGGGAATTTAAAGGATGTAGTAGTGCACATATAGGTATTTAAGATATATTTTTCCCCAAAAAAACTTTAGAAATTTGAAAGGATATTCAAGGATTAAGTTTTGAAAGGACATTTTCAATACCTCTTCGTCCTTTTGTAAAAATTTCAGTATTAAATTTGGTTATCCTACAATAATAAAGTTAGAAGGACGAATTTAAAGGATGTAGTAGATATAAGATATACTTTTTCCAAAAAAAACTTTTATAAATTTGCAAGGATATTCAAGGATTAAGTTTTGAAAGTACATTTTCAACATCTCTTCGTCCTTTTGCACCAAAACATTAAATTTTCTAAAAATCTAAGGATTATTCTCTTTCATTTAATACCCATATTGTTATTCTAAAAAAAGTGAGAATATTGAGAATATTGTTATTCTCATTTTTCCAAAAAATTTTTTTAAAGAAACATATCCTTGAAATTTCAAAGTCCTTTAAAAAAATCCTGACGTCAGAGAGAAAAACTAAAAACGCAGTTTTACTCCATGTGGCGAGTTTCGCGAGTATATCGATTTTTTCGTGTGAAGAATTTGTTGTTACACAGTGTTATGGATTTCAATTGGTGTGGTCGTGTTGCTCCTGTTGTCAAAAAGTTCGGTGCAGTTGCGCAAACAGGATTTTGTTTGGTTGGAGAGGTGACTGCGTACGACTTTTGATTTTAATACCATTTGAAACCATATTTTTAAGCGGATATTTTTGGTTATTCGCGGGCGATGGTGTTGTACTCCTAAAAATCCCCCTATTTGCGCCAATGATTCGGGCGAATTCACTAAAAATATAAGTAAACAAAAAAGTAATACCCGCAATTCTTTTTTTCTACTCATTTAGTTGCATCCATACCTCTTTAACTTTCATGTATTTTGTTTCTCGATTTTGAATTCTACCTTCTGAACGCTTTCCAATTTTTGCTATCCTTCTACTCTGATAATTTTTCATCACATGGGGTTACCCTTTCTTCTCTTACTTCCACCATGATTACTTTTTTTTCTTTATTTTCATATTTATTTTTCTATAAATGATGTGCGATTTAAAATTTCAAAGTTATAAAAAAAAAATATACGCAGTGTGACAATTAAGTAATGAGATTGATTTTATTGCCGAGCTTGTGGTAAATCTGCGGCCTTGAAATTCCCTTCGGCATTCTTCCCCTCTTCATTGATATATTTACCATTGCTCTAGCTTGTTTAGTTCGTCTGCTGTGTCGTGTTGAGTAGACGTCTGTTGGTGGTGCTCGTCACGAAAATGGAGAAACGAAATCGACGATAGCGTTGCGTTTTGATAGCCGTGTAATCGTCCACAAAGAATTTGTTCCATTGAGGCAAACCTTAAATCAAGTCTACTATCGCCAAGTACTCAAAAGATTGCGAAAACGAGTCAACAGGTTGCGCCCAGACATCGCTCGTAACTGGATCCTTCATCACGACAACGCGCAGTGACACACCGCCCTCAGCATGTCTCCGTTTTGGTCTCTAAAAGGATCGCCGTGGTGCAACAGCCGCCTTATTTGCCCGATATGTCACCCTGTAATTTTTTTGTTCCCTAGAACAAAATCGGTGGTCAAAGGAACCCATTTTGAGTCGATTACGGACATCCAAACGGCCGTGACGAGGGTACTCGCGGACATCCCAGTCGAAGCGTTGCAGAAATGTCACGTAGCATGAAAAACACGCTGGAATCCTTGTATAGCTGCTCAAGGGGACCACTTTGAGGGGAGGCAGAGTTGTGGAATCATTTTTAAATATAAGGTTTTTATGGAATCAGTCTCATTACTTAGTTGTCAGCCCTCGTAAATTGGAAAATAATGCTAATGCCTATGAAATCTTGAAACAACGAATACGTGGATAGGAAATTTCACTTCTGTCCGCTTAATAAAGCCAACTTTAGTCAATAGTATAGATTTCAGTTGTTTAGGCATTGCCAGGCCTCATCGTCCAGTGGCGGATGCAGCGGGTGGTTTTGGGAGTTGAAACCCCGCCCCCAAATATTTGGGTAGACATTTAAACTACATAAAAACTAAAAGGCATTTTTGTTTTTTTAATGGAATAAAAAATATTAAAAAATTACTTTTCAGTAAATTTTCTGAACCCGCCCCTGCCCTCGTCTAATATCCTTCAATCGATGAGCGCATCTAAGAAGAAAATGTGTCCAATTATTATTGATCGACAACTTATGGTTCTCAATCTCTCAGCAAATTTGGGTCATTTGAGTAACTGCCACACCCCCTTTTGCCTTATTCACTTAAAATCGAAATACTTATTTTTCCTCAATCGTTATTCTGCTTCCCGATGGTTTACTGAATCTTGCTTTCCTTTTGTTTTGATGCTTATTTTCCCTATGGTGTTTCACTTACTTTTCTGACTTCTTCTCGCTCTTTCTTTATTTCATTTTTCTATTCCAAACTTGCTTTTTCTTTTTCGCCTTTTTCAGTCCTTGAGTCCTTTTCAATATAATTTAAAACCATTTGCCAAGTGTGCCAACACAGTTAAAGTTGAACAAAGTAAATATGGAAAGCAATAAACTTCAACTATAAAGCGAGACACTACACTGCCCCCCTCACCCCGCCCCCCTTGTTGCTAGCATCACTCTCTTCTTGTTGGATAACCGTTGTCCAAGTTGTTGTTTGCAACAGTTTTTAATGGACGAAAACTTTTGTGTTGTACTCTATTGTGTTGTGTTGTTGTTGTTGCACACAATTGGCGCAAATGTGGAAATGTGGCGCGCGCGTCTGCAAAGTTGTAAGCGCCAACTTTATGCCTTCGCACGAAGTCTGCTTTACTGCCGGACGGCTGACACTGCGACTATCAGCACTAAAAAGTCAAAGCCATAGCACACGAAATACCAAAATTCAAATTTCACAAAAATCCAAATAAAAAAACCAAATCACAGTCAACATTTTATGAAAATCCAAATAGCCAAACGTCTGTGTTTATCTTCGTTTGTGCTCTTTGGTTTTAATGCTCCGCTGATTTTATTTGTTACGAAATTGTTTTTGTTTAAGTGGGCGGGACTTTTTTTTGGCAAATACAACGCGTGTCTGTGAAATTATGTAAATTTAAATGCGTTTTAAGCCAAACGTCGCGCTGACCACGTGCCACAGTGCACAAACAATATGAAAGCGACAACAACAACAACAACAACAATCTTGCAGCTGGTCCAAATGGCAACAGTGCAACTTTAGCTTTTTGTGTGCTTAAGCTGTAAATAAAGTTGCTGGCAGTTGAATAATTTCGCTGTGAAACTTCTTTATTAGCTGCTGACGCACGGCGTGACAGTCGAAATAAGCTCGGCAGCGAATAAACAAATGGCTAAATAACAACACAACAACAAGCACAACTATCACAAAAAACAAAACAAAACAATGCAAACGAGGCAAAAGCGCAAAAGTGCGCTTAATGCTAAATGTTTTAGCATACATTCAGGCGCTTCAACTGCATTGCTCATCCGAATTGCGGTAAAATGTGTGCTAAGCGATTGTCAATTGTTGTTGCAGTACAAATTGTTAGAATAAGTCAAATTTTAGTTATATTTTTTTAATAGTTTTATATCTATTTAATTAAAAATTTGGTTTACGTTCATTTCAGAGTAGGCGCTCGAATTTAAATGTTATTATTTTTTTAACCTCAAGTAATTCTTTCGATTCTTCAAATTCAAGCTTTGATAATTCACAGACCTAGAGAGATTTAAAAGAGGCTCCGCGGAACAAGTTCGGCGCGTTGAAGCAGCATTGACGAAAGCATCAAGAACTCACAAATACCTACAGATGGCATATGTGGACTTAAGTTGACCGAAACATGCCACAATTGACTAATTGCATACCAAATCCTAAACAAGGATCAGGAATCGCTTATGAATCATTCTTTGCTGGGCAGGACCCAAAATATTTTCAGAAAAAACTAGCCTTGGGTGCACTCTACATCACAAAGGTTATGCATCGATTTACCAAACAGAAATGCTGGCACTGGTTCATGCATTGGATAACCTAAAAGAGAGTCGAACTAACAACGACCTGCAGCTTTATACGCAAAGTCAATGGAGGCAATAAATCAAGTTATTCTTAGCCGTTTGTTGATTCCGTTTAACCCTTTCAGTAACAATGTATTGGACTACAGCCCATATAATTCATACAGCCTGGTTTATTTTCATGTCGGAAAGGGTTAATGTTAATGTTTATTGAAAAAAACTAGATACGTTTTTTATTATTTTATTTCTCATTTTAAGCCCTTTCACCATATTTGAAGTCAATTAAATCATGTTTCCCCATACAAACTCTTAACCCCGTTGACCCCGTCGGATTTTTATTTTCGAAAAAATAAAAAACTGGATTCAAAATGTTTCTTACTAAGAGTACGTTTACCAAGTTTGAAGACAATAAGTCCATTAATTTATGTTTTTCACAGTTCTTTCATACAAACTCTTAACCCATAATTGACCCCGTTAGATTTTGATTATCAAAAAAACATGTACCAAATTATTTCACATTTGAAGTACTTTCACCAAGTTTGAAGTCAAAAGGCGTCAAAAATCATGTTCATATAAACCCTTAACCCATAGTTGACCCCATTAGGTTTTGGTTTTCAAAATAATAAAAAACACACTTAAAATTATTTCAAATTTGAAGTACTTTCAACAAGTTTGAATTCAAAAGGCCCATAAAATCTTGTTTTTTCATATAAACTTTTAACCCATAGTTGACCACGTAAGGTTTTGATTAAAAAAAAAAACACGTGTCAAATTATTTCTCACTAAGAATAATTTCACCATGTTTGAAGACAAAAGGTCCATTCATTTAAGTTCTTTCACAATTTTTTCATACATACTCTTAACCCATAGTTGACCCCATTAGGTTCTGGTTTTCAAAAAATAAAAAACACACTTAAAATTATTTCAATTTTGAAGCACTTTCAACAAGTTTGAACTCAAAAGGCCCATAAAATCTTGGTCCTTCATTTAACCCATAGTTGACCACGTTAGATTTTGGTTTTAAAAAAAAAAATGGAAAACATGTGTCGAATTCTTTCTCACTAAGAAAACTTTCACCAAGTTTGAATACAATATGTTCATTAGTTTATGTTTTTTCACAGTTTCTCCCGTCAGATTTTGATTTTCGAAAAAATAAAAACACGTACCGAATTATTTCAGATGTTAAGTGCTTTCACTAAGTTTGAAGTCAAAAGGCCCATAAAATCTTGTTTTTGCATATAAATTTTAATCCATAGTTGACCACGTTAAGTTTTTATTTCCCATCGTCCACCCCTTTAGGTTTTGATTATAAAAAAAATGAGAAACACGTGCAAATTGTTTTTGATTTTAAAATTTTTTCACCAGTTTGAAGGTCAATAGGCGCATCAGTTCATGGTTTTTCGTAGTCTTTCCGTATATGCACGTTAACCCATTATTGACCACGTTAAATTTTGATGAATTTGAAAATTAAAAAATATATGTCGAGCTACTTTTCCATTTAAAGTGTTTGTTACGAAATTTTAAATCAATAGATACAATTATTCGCGTTTCTTCAAACAACACCTTAACTCATGCTCTGTTCTTTAGAACCCGTATTTCAAAAAATCCCGTCTTAGCGGAGGTTCATTCTTCAAGATGTATCTACAGTTAAAATTTCATGTTTTTGGCTTCAGCGGTTTGGGCTGGGCGATGATGAATCACTCAGTCAGTCAGTCAGAACAAGCATTTATATGTATATAGATTATATGTTTGTATAGGTTGTATGTATGTTAGGTCATCCTTATAATGCTGAATAGTCAGGAGGTATTGTAATGCGGTCAATCATAACCTACAAACTGACTTTTGAATTGGTTTAAAACCCAATAGATGCGCCCGCGGTAAAAGGGTTTCTCAGACGTAAGTAAGAACACATGTCGGTGCGTAGTTAATTGAGCTGGCAGATGTTTTTGCTATGAAGAGGTCATAAGAAGACTTTTGTAAACTCGATCCAAGAATTGGATTAAACAACTCAAGGGTCGAAAGTCTGGTCAACAGTGGGGTGACCTCAATACAACGAGCAGCTCTTAGAATTCTCTTAACAAAGGTACACAATAACTTCAGTAGACATTTGACATCGTTAAACTTGGTCGAAGAAGTTACCTGCAAACTCTGCTTCGAAGATGACAAAACGGTGGCAGCTTTTGCTAAAAACTGAACATTCTGCGAAAATTTTTTAGGAAAAAAATGAGTTATGGACAATTTGTCACATAAATCTATAAATAACACTTGGCATAATAAGATAAGAAGATAAGAAGAGAGATCAATGATTACGGCCCACCTCGGTAACTAGTTTTGAACTTCATGGGTACAAGAAGGCCCCATTGTGTGTTCTTCTTTTGTGAATTTCCAAACGTGGGATGGTTCGTAATCCACCAGATTTCAACAGCTTGCTCACCATCTTCTGACATTAGAGTCTACTGACTTCAATGAAGATCTTCCACCTTCTGGACAGCCTTCATTACAAATTAATATTTTTTTAACTAAGAAGTTAATTTGAATTTATACCACTTTTCACTACATTGTTTAGCCTTCACACGACACTGCATTCACTTCACGTCTTCATTTTCTCGACAATACAAAATTGTGGTATTGAATGCTTTTGGCAGTTATGAAAAGTATAGCAATGCATTGGACATTTTGGCAGCAAAGCACCTTTTCTCAACTGTCATTAGAAGAGAATTGTACCAAATTGAGAGGGGGGAAACACTCATTTTACGTCCAGGCACGTCGACACATTTCGACAATTTTATTAATTGAATGCGCTTAATTGATGGCGGCAATTTCTCTATGCCGCAGCGCACAATTGCCGAATGTTCTATGGCGAATTCGTTGCAGCTGACACCTGAATGAATGCTTTGAAAATTTTGCGCGGAAAGGGTTGCATTGTAAATCATCCATTGAAATTTGTGTGTATATGTGTGCGTCTGTGTGTGTGTGTGTAAGAGTGAGGGTGGTTGCATGTATTTACATGGAAAAGTGCTCAGCCCACTCGAATGAGAATGGGCAATGCAAAAGTAGGCAGTAATGTCAGTCGATCAGCCTCACAGCCAATTGAGGCTTGTGTCATTAGCACTTAAAGGCATTTTCATATACAAGTACGCACACGAAAATAATAACAACAACAACAATAAATTGTTTGTGCCATATGTAAAATTTTTATTGAAATCAAATTTCTTTATACGCTTGAGAGGACGTAAGGAACGATTTTTAAAGAACAATACCCACATTTGGGTTCGCCTAAGTATGTCGACATGTACCTCCAACCATTATTTGTAGCACACTAGACGTGTTCTTGTTATAGATTATTGGTTGCTGCTGTCAACAGCAGAACAAACCGCACGCTAATGCAATCCGCACACTCACTCATTCACACATAGACACACACACAGTGATATCGCACTCAGTCTTCTGACGCAGCTCATCTTCGCTGCAATAGAAAATGCGTTCCCAGTGGACAATTCATTTGTTGTTTGTACACGCATTTGCCGTTATTGTATGTAATGTTGGTTGTAGCTGCTGCTGTTGTTATTGTTGTTGTTACTGATGATGGCGTTTCCCTTGTCAGTGCAGCCACTGCTGTTTGCAGCGCTTTGTTTTACGCCAAATTGACAGCTCAATGTCAGTTTCAGTTGTTGTGTCACTGTCAGGTTTTCAGTAAAACAAAGAATACAAATAAGTAAAGTATGATGTAGTCAGCATTCAATGGTGAGTGGTTTTTAGGTGGAGAAGTTTAGAAATGCATTTGAATTCTCATAATACAAAAATGATTTAAAACCAGGAAAAACAACTTTCAAAGGTTTATGAAGAAATATTTGGTTTTTTAACTATTAATTTTTCTGTTTATTTATAAATTAATTAATTCATTTTTTAATTTAATTATTATTTTAATTGAATTCAATTGAATTTTTAATTTAATTAAATTAATTATATTAATTAATTAATAAATGTTATTTAATTAAATAAGTGATTGTATATTTATTTATTTATTTAATATTCATTTTAATTTTAATTTATTTTAATTTTTTAATTTATTATTTAATTTAATTTTATTTTTTATTTATTTATTTAATTAATTAATTAATTAATTTTTTTATTCAATTAATTAATTAATTAATTTCATTTAATTAATTACTTTATTAACTTTATTTAATTAATAAATTAATTGTTTATTTATTTACTTATTTATTAATTAATTCATTTATTAATTATTTTTTTAATTTAATTTTCATTTAAATTGAAATCAACTGAATTTTTTAATTTAATTTAATTAATAACATTAAGAAATTAATTAATTTTATTGAATTAATTAATTAATTGTATATTTATTTATTTATTTTTTATTAATTAGTTTATTAATAAATTTTTTAATTTAATTTTAATTTTTCATTACATTTAATTTAGTTTTAATTTTCATTAAATTTAATTTAGTTTTTTAATTTTATTAAATTATTAAATTATTTTATTTCATTAGTTAATTTTATTTAATTAATTAAGTAATTAATTTTGTTTTTATTTATTTTTAATTATTTTTTTATTTATTTGTTAATTAATTCATTTGTTTATTTATCTATTTTTTGGATTGGATTGGATCGGATTGGACTTACATTCCCCTAATTTCAGAATCAGTTCAAGTTTTAATTTTCAACATTTCTTGACTACATACTAACACTTCGCACTTAATTCATTTTTATTACAATTACGAATAACATTTGTTTTATCAAGTTCTTCCAAATGAATCACCAAACCACTAACATCTCCACAAAACAATTCAAATTAAATTTTAAAAAATCAAATTCCGCAAGAATCCCAACCAAATCACATTTACAAATGAGCAATTTTCTAAAAATTGCCATTTTACAATTTTAAATTGCACACATTATGCGCAATTGTTGTTGTTATTGATGCTGGCGCAGCAAAGCAACAAAACGCGTCGAAGCATAAAACCGAAATGTTGCCACTGCGTCAATTTTTATGGCCACACAATATAATGTGATGCCACATTGCATACATTTGGCTTTGCCCCGCCCTCTGCCCTCTGCACTTACCTACATACATTCTCACACCTCCCAAATGTGCTACAAAGCGTTGTATAACGACATGTTGTTGCTGTTGATAATGTTGACATCGTTGGTTGTTGTTGGTGTTGTGCGATGCGATATTGCTGCATACATAATAATGTGCGCCAACATGGCGAAATAAAAGCGATTACCTTCAAAATAAAAATCAAATCTAGCAACAACCAAAATAGCCAAAGAGGAACACGTCAGCAAAAGTACCGCTATGCAAAGCGCAAACATCACAGCACCAAACCGAACCGAACTGTACCGAACTGTAAGCGGTCCAAGCGGTGTATCGGCATGCGAACCAATGGATCAGGTTGAACTGTGAGCTCTGTGCGGCAATTGTGGTTTATCGGTGCCTGTGTGTGAGTGTTTGAGTGTGTGTGTTTGCGATGGTGCGGTAAGCGAAGCAAATGTTGCTGATGTCGTTCTTGTTGCTGCTTGTTGTTGTTACCGTGTTGGCGTATACGTGTCGCCGCTAACTGCATGTCTGTGTGTGTGTGTGTGTGTAAATATGGGTGTGTGCTTGTGTCGCACATGCTTAAAATTCTTGGCAACTGTCTGGCACATTTTATCCGCAACAGAATGACTGCAATAATACAATAGACTGCGCCACCAGGCCATTACACTCACATTCATACTCACACACACATTAAAGTATTTGTAACCACCCTGTAGGGATTCAAACTGGTCTGAATGTAATTTTTCAACTGGTTGCATGTCAACCATAGCTGACTGCCGAACCAATTCGTTTACTTGAAGCGAACTCACCTTTTTAATATGGCGGTGTCCTAGGCAACAGTCATTTTGTAGCCTCAGAAAACGAATGTCGTATGTCCCACTAAGCTTAGTAGGACATACGACATTTGTTTTCCCAGGCGACAAATGGTCCCCATCTGCATGCATTTGCAATAGTCCAAAGTTAGTCCCATGTAAAAAACTTTCTAAACCAGTTGCAAAGCGAGTAGTTTGAGAACTATGTAGTTGATTCTGGGTTAGTTTTCCAACCAGTGTATTTTCAGGGGAAAATTTCCCCCCAAACAGTGACATTTTTAAACATTTATTTTTTGTTTTTCAATATATCAAAATTTATTAAAATATTTTAATAAAGCAACAAAAATCCATCGGGAATGAAAAACTAAACATAAGTGCACCAAAAAATTGCATTTTAAAAAAAATATGAACTTAAACTTCTGCCGAAAATATTTTGGGCCGGACGTAATTCAATATTATTATTATTAATTATTGACTAAAATCAAGCAAAATTCTAATCGAAATCTTTCGAGGCAAAACGTGGAATCAAGGAAGTCTCGAGTCAGAGAAGCAGATATGTTCAAAAAATTCTAAAATTTCCATTTCCTGTATAATAGGATCAAATGAAAAATGATCAAATGAACAGCATTTTGTTGATTTCAAATCAGTTTCCACTTTCTCATTTTCATTTACTGGTCTCGCCTATGAACGCGCACCCAGAACTTGGACGATTAGACGCTAACTGACTAAATCAGGGGTGCCCAAAATCTTCTTATGGAAGAGCAAACTCCAATACATATAAACGAACTCACACGCTAGACAACAACAAAACCTACATGGAAGATAACTGTCGCCAATTTGCACCAACAAAGCATACTGTGCTGTCTTTGTATACTAAAATGCTCAGCCTATGCCGAAGATCATTTACGAAAACAAATGAGGAATTGGAGTCCTCAGCCTATGCTGAAGAGCATTTACAAAAACAAATGAGCGACGAGAGCATAGGGTATGGGCACCTCTGGACTAAATTCTGCGTTCGCTTGCAGCTACTTGGACAACTAGTTGGCCAATGGACTTTCAAAAAACCACTGAATTTTGGGAACCAGTTGTCTCAGTTCCGACAGGGCAGAACTACCCAATAAACATGGATGTGCTCCGACAGGGCAGAACTACCCAATAAACATGGATGTGTGTGTAGGTAATGTGGCTACGCGCGATTGGCCATGTCTGCTTTACAGAAGCGGAGGCGTCTGGAGAGAACTTACTAACTTACTTGTTAGTTTTTTTTCGCATAGGGCCTCAACAAGACTCTTCCATCATACACGATTCTGGGCTGTTGTTTTTGCGCCGTCCCATATGGTATTGACAGCGGCTAGTTCGCGTAGAATCGACCTTCTTCAGGTGTTTTTTGGTCGACCGCGACTTCCGCGACCGGTTCCAGTCCAGTGCCATTCTCGTGATGCTGTCTGGAGGTTTTCTTAGTGTATGACCCTACTAAATATTTGGCTCAGAATTGGTTCTTCATTGGTTATCTTCCACAGTGCGTCGTTACTAATTGTCGTGGGCCAGAATATCCTACAGATGATTCGCAGGCATTTGTTGACGATGATGGCATTCGAGACTAGCCATGTTTCGCTTCCGTACAACAATGTCGACTGTACACATGCGTTGAATATTCGTAGCTTCGTGCGTCTGGAGATTTGCGAGCTTGCCCATACTGAATGCAGCCGTCCGAACGCTGCCCTGGCTTTACTCAGTATGCAGTTGGCATCTTCTTCCGCTCCGCCGTCCGCCTTGATTGTGCAGCCGAGGTAGCAGAAGCTGTCGGCTTGTTAGTAGATTACACCAACGATAATCTAGAACGAGTGTTTCATTTTTCTTGGTCTTACTGTCTACCAAAGGGGCCAGCATGGACCCTGTTGGGTGTTTAGCGATACTAGCCGTAATTGTGTTTTAAATAAATCATTTAATGATCTATTTGAATTTGATGGCTTCAAACAAGATCTGTTCGAACTTCGAGAAGAGTGGCCCTGCTAATCAAATTAAACGAGTTCTAGAGATAACTTTGCAGTAGAATAATCTATGGGCAGACATTCACAGCCTATCTTCTAGATTTGTAGCTTACAACAACATCACCGTTACTCAAATTGGCTTAATTCAGTGTTGCCAGATACCTAAAATGACTTTCTCCTAAATCTTAAAAGAATACCGAAATTTCCACCTAAAAGTTAAAAAAATCTCTTAAAATTGTTTTTAAATTTTGCGTATTTTAAAGGAATAAAACTTCTAATGAAAAAATAAAAATATATAATTATAATTTTGTTAATGCAGCCTTTTCTTATTCATCTTCAGCTTAACACTTCGATAACCGACAATTTTTTAAACGGCCAAAGCCCAACAAGGTCCCCCAAGGGACCTCTTTTGTAAAATTGCATATAAGGCGTGTAATTGTATAATGTAGTGTTACATAATGGATGTATATGTGTTTGGAAAGCCAAAATACTAAGCTTCGTGTATATTTTTTAGTAAACATATATGTATTTTTTGCTACAGACAGATAGGCAAAAACGTATACAATACAAAATAGTTGCTTTTAAAAACGCCATAGGTCCCTATGGACCTTGTTGGGCATCGGAGGGTTAACAACAAAATCTTAACAAAAACAAAACGTATAACAAATGAATTAAATAAAAAGCGCAATTTTGGCGGGATTTCATTGTATCAGAAATAAGTGAAAACAAGATAGAACGAGCTTTTGTAAGCATTTTTTGTAAGCATTTTGTAAGTTTACAAACTTTTAACACAATAGGATGCTTTGGCTATTAAAATAGTTGACAATAGTTGTAAAGTTGACTTCGTTATCCAAAAGTCTCCAAAAAATTTAGTAAGGATCAGAAAAATCTCTTAACATAAAATATAAATCTCCTAAACTTTCTCCTAAACAATTCTTCCTACTAAAAATTCTCCCAAAAAGCCAAGAATCTCCTAAATCTAGGAGGATATCTTCTGATCTGGCAACATTGGCTCAATTGCAAAAAAATACAAAATTCTTTGTTTTCAGTTTGACTCAGTAATTACTTTCTTGAAAAATGTTGCAGTCGTCTTTTATTAATCTTACTACACCTTTGGTACTTAGCTTTACTTTCTATTTTTTGTTAGAGTCAATACAAATTTCGTACAATTTTCGTCAGTGCACTTGGATATGGTTTTTGAGGCAACACCGATACTTAGGTTGAACTACCTGAAGCTGAGTTTTCTAATGCATTCATCTACGCTTATTGGGTATGCAATCAGAACTATATAACTTTTATGAATCTCTATTTAAAGTCGTTAGCAGGGTTTTGGGGTTGAAACATCTCTCAAATATCTGGATTTTAGTTGCCAAATATGTTTTCAACTGGTATTGAACTCAAAAGTTTTGAACCGAACCCCCAAAATGAAACCCTTTCTGTATTAATATCGCTCCTTCGCTGCAAGAACGTCATAACTAAAAAAAAAATTGTTGTTCAGTGTATGGCAGCCCTGTGTGTATCTGCGTATGATCTTTTATCTGTCAAAACCTCTTTGTAGAATATTCAATACTTTGCTCACAAGACGACATGAAAAATTTGTTGATACCTTGAACTGCCTGTAATGGTTAACACATTGAGTGCCACCATACAATCCAAAAAATTGTCCCCACAGGCCACAGGCATTTTTTTTGTATTGACTGTGAGACCACGTTGGTCTCACGCGGCACAGGAGGCCCAAATTCGTGTGAGACCAACGTGGTCTCATGTGGCACTTAACGTGTTAATTTTAAAATTGAATTTTCTCGGAATGATGTAGTTTTGAGTTATGACGTTCTTGCAGCGAAGGAGCGATATGTGTTTTTTTTTTTAATTTGGTTTTAGTTGAAAAATTATCGAAAGACATTGCCCCCTGTGCGACTTTAACGCACTAAAAATCATCTCTACTCCACTGCCTCGGCAGCACAGACACACAACAACTTCGCGGCACCACCAACGTTATGTGTGTGTGGGTTTGTGTGTGGCTGTGTGCGAGTTTGTATGTATTGGGGGGCACCAAGCACACGTAGTAATGCAAAAAAGGCCAAATGGCAGAAAATGTTGCTGAACAGATTGCTGGCTTATTGCGGAAATTTAAGCAGCATCAGCAGAAACAAACAGGCATCAACATATACAATAACAACAACAACAACAACACCGCATTGCAACAATAAGAGCAACAAGAGAAGAGCAGGTCAGGCTAAAGGTAAGTCAACAACGGTTACTGCGCGTGCGACCACTTTCCAACAGCAGCAGCAGCAGCAATACTAGCAACAACAATTTGTGGCAGGTAGCAACCGCCGCACTTTGCTTTACGGCAGATTCTAGTGCAAGGACAGCAGATGCTGCGAATGGCTAATGTTTGTACACACACACACACACAAGCATAAAAAGACATGTGTTTGAGTGTAAACTAAGTCAAGTCGTTGCTGTTGCTATCGTTTTTGTTGTTGTTGTTTTTGATATTGTGTAGGCGCTGCCTGGCGCCTGAGACTTAGCGACTGCGAGCCAATAAAACCGCAATCAGCAGATAAATCATGTGCGCCGCCATAAAAATACCCACTTGCCCACTTACTCGCTTCTACCCCCCCTCACCGAGAGCCCCTTTCCTTGTGCTGTCTTAGTTGCTTTTGCAAAACGACTGAGCGGGCAGAAAATTGAACCCATAACAGCAATGCGGAGGGCAAAAAATCGGCAACGAAACAATGAAGTTACGTAACTGCGATGTGGCCTCATCGCACCAGCACACGTATGCAGATTATGGAGGGGGGAAGGGGCAATGCGGAGGCCAGCAGAGGCCAGTGCCATGGCAAGCTGCATACGAATGCAAAATGCCACAGTCGATGACTGCAAAACGCGTCTGCGGAACTCTCTATGTCTGTGTGTGTGTCTGTGTTTGTTTGTGTGTGTGTGCTGTGTGCACGTGTAGCATATAAATTTTCATAAAACGTTGCGGCACTTAAATTCGTTATTGCTGGCAGCGAGCGTATGCTGCATGCTGCATGCATTTGCATGCAACATTTTCGCAACAACCAGCTGAGCGGCAGCTCAACATGGCAATGGCCAAAGTACAAATAAAATTGCAACAACAACAACAAATGCGTACAAAATGTTTGGTGCAAATGCTGCTCGTTGCAGCTGATGTCAGGCGAGCACTTTTTTTCGTCTCTTCCGCGCTCCTTCTACCACACTCTCACTCCTTTCCTCTCATACGTCGCATTCACTTGCAGATTTCCCCCCGCAAAAAGACAGCAACATTTTGTATGCCATGCGCGCTTTTTGACATAAAAATGCAACAAAAACAAAGCCAACGCGCCACGCCACCGTTGACAGTTGACAGTTCGTAACAATTTTTGCGCCTGTTGGCCCCAACTGCACACAGCATGATTTTCTATAAATATTTTACGCATATCTAGAAATCTTTTCGTTGGCTTTTCACATTTCATCTGTGGGGGTGGGTGTGTTTTTTTCACGCCACTGTCATTGTTGGTGCAGATTTTTTTTCTGCAATTATTAAAAAGTTCACCATGACAGCAGAACGCACAACCAAAACTGGCGTGTGAAACTTTTAATTGAATGCTACAATTTTTGCATTGCCATCGGCATTGTTTTTGTTCAGAGTTTTAATTTTGCCTGCATATTTTTTGCTCCGCTTTATTAATTTTTTTGTCGAATTGCATTTTTATTGAATTTCTTCGGTTGATTGTTTGCTTTTTATGCTCTTGTTGTTGTTATTTTGGAATTTTTTGGTTTTTTTTGTTGTTTGCCTTCAGTCAGGTGCAAATATTGCCCAACGAAAAATGTTTGCGCGTGAAAGGAGATTTTTGTGCAGTTATGCAGCGAAATGAAATGAAATGCCAATGCGCTGACTGCGTTAGTGTGTGTGTGTGTGTGTGTATGTGTACTGCCTGTTTGAAAAGTACCTCAATTTATTGGTGCATTTTTTGCCAGTCCGAGAGACAGAAAAATCATTGAATAAGCTGGAACGGTACGAGAAATCGACGAATGTGAATGCATTTCAAATTCACATATCAGATTTTTTTCAATTTCAATTAAGGTTTGCTGCAGCGATATAAATTTGCACGAGAATTTATGCAGAAAATAATAAAAGACCTTTAGCTGAAAAGGGAATTGTCAAAGTTAAGTTGTGAATTCAAAAGTAAAAAGTAACAATAGAAATCGAGTCAAACATTATGAGATGGAATGGTTAAAGAAATTTTTTTTAATTGCAAAAGATTTTCATTACTCTGTTGCACAAATGCATCAATGATGTTGTTTCTCAGTACGTCAGTTGTTGTAAGTTTCTTGTCACTGAATCAAACTAAACTTTGATCTTAAACAAATCAGTCAAAGGGCAATAAAACGAATGATCTTGGCGGCCATTCAAGACTGCTTCCTCGTTTTTAATTTGTTTAATGCAACCACCAGATATTGGTATTGTCATAGGTGATACCATAGCAAAGGGACGAGCCCATGTATGGTGAATATCATCTCCCGATCAATATGTATCCAAGACATCTGTTAGAAGCAACAGAAATGATTTTTGCCATTTATTTAATTTTCTTAATTAAACTGAACTGTAAAAGTTACTCAAATTGATCAAATAATTTATTTTTGTTATACGCAAAATATAATAAAAATAAACAAAAGCTCAAAAATAACACAAATAATTGCAATTGTTTTGATTTTATTGGCAGCAACTATAAACGGCCCAACTGGGCGTATGAGTGACTGCGTTGGTGTCTAATGCCAAAAGTCCACTGCACTGCATTTCTTTATAGAACAGAAGAATGTGCTCAAGTCACATTAAAATGTCATGAAAATTTTCACTTGCAACTTCAAACACACACATACACACACAAACTTATGAACAGAGCACAGCAACGTACTCGAAGGTTAGGTTAGGTAGGGAAGGGTGTGTGCGGCAGGACCGCACTTCCACTCGGAGGCCACAATGGCCCATTGTGAATCCCTTCTTATGGTGTTCTGGAGCCAACCAATAGTCTCAGTCAAGGGGAAACCAGTTCGACCTCTTAATGAAGGAGAGCAGATTCGAGATTTCGACTTTCGCTGCGCAAGCCAGGTCTGTCAGGAACCTTGACCCCAAGGTGCGGAGTCGGCGTTCCTGCAGAGCCGGGCAGTGGCACAGGAAGTGTTGTATCGTTTCTACTTCTTCTTCATCTCCACAGCTACGGCAGACATCACCGGACGAGAGGCGCCATTTGGTAAGCATAGATCCAATAGCGCAGTGTCCGGTGATGACTCCAACGAGCTGTCGAAACGTACTCGAAGCTGTTCACAGTCGACGGCAGACACAATGTGCAGGCAAAATGAATGTCAAGTATGGACAAACGTTCAGTTAACCGCACTTGCACTAAAGCAACGCACACATACACACAGTTGCACAGACACTGTCTCAATATGAAATATAATGTACAATGATGTATTCAACCTTCATTTACCAAGTGGGGTCCAAGTTATGGTGTTGGTAGACGATGTACCACTCACCAGCAGCAGAACAACGTCGAACTATCTTTGGCGCCGGTAAAAGTCGGTGTAGTACTCATCAGCAGCCGGAAGAAACCAAACCTGGTTTCGTTCTGCATTGGCAACTACACCACAACGTTCAGCAGATTTGATACTTCAGAGTTGTATTAGATGACCTGTTAAGCTACAAATACCATACGGAGCTTACAGCAAAAAAAAAAAAAAAAAAAAAAAAGCTTCCAAAGTGAATGGTGCTCCTCGAGGTTGCTGTCCAACAACGGCGGCCAGAGCAGCAGCCACAGACAGCTGCTGGCAAGAGTGGTTAGATGAATATTGTTTTATGCGGAGTCGGTTTGGTCAGCGTCGCTGCAAATACCAGCAAACAGTCGTCAATATGAAGAAGTGTATAGGCTCACAGGTTTAGGTGTAATCAGTGCCTTTAAAATCATTTTCAACGAAACTGCACTCCGACTGGCAGAAATGATTCAAATCGGCATCATGACAAACGAGGCGAGGATGAAGCAAATGTGAACATTAAGAAAAAAAGAAGAGTCGCTGTGACTATGGCAGCAACGCTGCGATTCCTCCTCCAAAGGCAGATGAACTCATGCGCTAATACCAGACATCAAAACGTGGGTAAATCGCAAGCACGGCGTACTAAACTTACACTTGGCACAGTTCCTGACGGGCCATGGCGTTGATGGATATGAGGGAGCCATAAAAGTGAACCCTAGGATGTCAAATTTCTCAGCACATACTCGAAGAAAAAGCTTTGTGCTGTCTTACTCCTCTAGACAAGATGTGCAAGTTGGATCGTCGATGATGCCCATGTCGGTTATATGGATTGTCAAAGAAGAGGCGAAAAATGACTTGTTTCAGCCAAAAATTGCATTGCAGCAACGACAGAGGTGACGTTCACCTCGCAAAATTTAGTCCAGCTTATTCTAGACTTCAATGATGTTGGGATTCCGGTATGAAAAAGCGTCGCGAATATTCACAGGGCACCAAGACGAGTGAACGTACGCAGAATAAGTAGACAGATGTTACTATCACGCAGACTTACGAACGGGAAGAAAATTCAAGGAGGTTTGCTTGACAAATCGTACAGGAACATAGCATATAGTGGGTGAACCTAATAAATGTAACTAGCGACTAACTGAACTGAGAACGAAACAATCGTGTAAGCCAAGTGCCCAAAACTGCCCTCTGACGTAATACCACAGAATAAACAGTATACAGAAGGCGCATCTGAAATAATTTTGCGATTTCATTTCAGACGCGGGCGGGAAGCAACAAATGTGAGGAAAATGTAAAGGGAACCGAGAGAGTAAGCGCGAATTGATGTACATGCATCGATTCGATGGGTTTCTCATCTCGACAACAACACGCAATGTTGTTGCTTTCCGCAGCAAGCCAGCTGGCTTTGCTCGTGCACATTGAAATGGTGTTTGATTTGGCAAACCTATCGCCAAGGCAAATTCAATAGGTAGTTGCAGCACCAGAACTGATTAAACTTTTTTCTTTGATAATTAGCACAACATTGTGGCAATAGTTTTCCACTTATTAATACTTTCTTAATGCATCTTGGTTGTTCCAATATTTTTACACATATATTTATTTTCATTGTAGCCATTTGTACATTTTACAACTTCTATTTTACAAGCAGACCAAAAGAACTTATAAAATCCATTGAATTTTGGTTTTTCCCATAGTGCTACCACCTTATGTGCCTTGGCGATCGCTCAATCAATTTTTCTATGAAACTGCCTGTCCACTTCTTGTTCTTGTTTGTCAAAAAGCAAGCGGAGAGCGAGCACGCGCCAGCACCAACATGCAAGCACATCGTTTTGTTGCCCAACAACAAAAACCACAGTGTGTGGTGCGCGGTCGCAGCTTCTCTTTTTACGCTCTCGCGCTCTGTGTGTTTTCGTCCCTTTTACTGCTTCCCCCGCATCTACAAACGGGTCCTACCGCTGGAACCCGCAAAGAAAATTTTCTTTACACCAGATGCGCATTCTGTATATTGTTTGTTCTGTGGTAATACTTAACAATAGGGTTCGGAGGGGGTACCGGAACGAGAGAATAGGAGGTTTAGTGAGTCACACACTGACGCGACTAGGCTTTATATGCTTTTCCTCGTTACGATAAAAAACGCAGCCACATTATAAATGAGCATTTGTTTTTTTTTATTCCGTTTTCACTCCTCTCTGGAGCATAGGACTCTACAAGTTGTGTTGTTCTGCCAGGGTAGGTGATTGGCCTGCCGCAGGTAGTCCTAAGTGATGGTGCCATCTAACGCCGCTCAGGAACGTCGCCTCCGCTCGTAGCGCCATCTGTTGTGAGGAGGTTACAGCAGAATGGTTGGGGACCTCGCTAGATCAGTTTGGTGCGATCTTTTCGCAGTTGTCCGCTTCCCCTTGCAGATGTCGCTCGTGCGCCGTGTCTAACTGTTTATTTATTTGATAAATGAGCATAATGCCATGAAATTGAAAACATTTAATAGCAGTCGAGTCGCTTCCGGTGCAATCGTTTCAATGTTGGGGTCTTCAAACACACTTTCAGCAAAGGTAGCAGTTTTCTAGCTTTAAAACGTGTTTCGTCTTTTAGAGACTGCTGGGTCGTAAAACTGAGCCGTTTTGTTTGAAGTTTGCTATAACTTGTTGAACTGATTGCTCAGTTCGACAATCATTTTGGCTGAAAAATAATCTGTCTTTGATTGTTCTTTGAAAGTTTGACAAACAGCTCAGATATTTTTGATTAAATTTCAACAATTTTTACTCCATAAATGGTGTAACGTTTAATGATCAAATGGTGACTATGACAGAATACAAACATCGCTGATAGCTGAAACGTTAGGACGAAAAACTCTCAATGTCCAGAAGTGTTGAAAATCTCTGAGCTTGCAATTTTCAGTAATGACAATGAGTTCCATAATTACTTTTTTAACGTATTTGAGAAAACTTGAAGACTTAATTTGTATAGTTGCTGATATAAATCCAAGTCAAAACATATTTTTTATAAATAAAAAAAAATGCTGAAAATCTCTTAGCTTTAAATTTTCAGTAATCATTATAAGTTCCATAATTACTTTTTTAAAGGTAAGACTTGATTTGTATAGTTGCTGATATATAGACAAAAATATTTAAAAATGTCCAAAAAAAAATGTTGAACATCTCTGAGCTTTCAATTTTCAGTAATGATTATATGTTCCATAATTACTTTTTTTAAGAATTGATTTAAAATATTTGATTTATATAGTTGCTCATATAAATTCAAAAAACAAAATATTTGAAAACAAAATATCTAAAAAAGATCTGTGAACAACAGCAAAGCTAACGATCGCATCGATTATGCTTTTACTTATTCCGGTAGTTGAACCAGTCGTTTGGCTTTCAAACGCAAGAAAAAAAAATATTAAAAAAAAATCCAAAACATTCTGTAATATCAAACAGCAAAGCTATGCATCGATTATGCTTTTACTTATTTCCGTATTTGAACCAATCAAATCAAATCTTAGATTTGTTCTTCAGCAGAGAAAAGCAAAGAAATGCTTCAAGTACAAATTGCAACAAAAGCATTACACGTTTTCTGAATGTTTAGTTGGTTAAAGATTTTACTAAACCATATAAATAAAAAATAAAGAATAGATAAGTAGAATAGATTCATCACTGAAGTAAAGTGTATAAGAAAAGACCTACGCGATGGCCTCGAATGTCCTTGAAACGGCCAATTAGCCCACCGGAATAACAACGATTAGTTGCTTCTCGGAACACAAATTCCAACCAACCAACTCATTGGCTATTCGACGATTTCAACGGTTCGTCACTTAAACTGCCATAAAGCTTCAACGTCGACAACACACACACACACACACACACACACCACCACCACCTCATTTAAGTGCTACGCGGCGCTAATTAAATGCAGCACATGCCGCTAAGTCTGCTACATGCAGACAACAACAATAAAACACCAAAACAATAACAATAATCACGAAAAAAAAACTGCGCTTAACGCACACACACACACACACACACAACAAATGGGCAAATCTCGAGTACGTGGCAACACCGCAAAGGTTTCAAAAAGCGCAACGCTGTCGAAGCGGCGTTTTGGCGTTTCGACGAAAATGGAGCGTTAGTAAAAATCTCTAATTTATTACGGAATTATGTTTATTGCATCAGTGCGCAGCAGAAAGCGCCAGTGATGGCAGTGTTGTTGGTGAAATTAATTAATGCGCCGCGCGTACGATTGTAATTTTGATGAGCGCTGCAGAGCGACGCTTTACGAGCATTTTAGTGGCTGGCAGCAAGGGGGACGCAACGTTAACGGTGCATGAAGATAAAGAAAGGAAAAAATGAGGTTATCTGTGAGCGAGCACGTCGAATGTCGAATACAAAAGGCGTGTCGGGCACGCGCACACATGGCGAATGTAGGTCGAAAGTGCTTATGCAATGTTTTATTTTATTTAATAAAACCATTAACTTGAACGTCTCAGTTCAGTTTGCCTCTGGGCGCATCAAATCGAATGTCGATTTTAGCTCGGCAGCAGTTGTTGGAATCGCCTACGCGCTTCCGCCTGCGAGGCGCTGCCTACGGTGTGAATGCCACGTTAGCGTCGCGCACGACAGCGCATTGTTCACACGTCGACACGTCGTTTGTCGTTTGCCGCTATGTCTGCCGGTTTAGGAATGTTCACCTGCCATAACACAGATTGCACGCCATGAAGCCAGTCCACGCCAACGTTTTCAACTCCGGTCCGACTTGGGTTGCTGTCGTTCGACAATTCACGTGGAAAAAATTATATTGCACGTGCGTTGCTTTGCAAAGTTTGCTACAAGCAATCATTGCAGACAAATTCAATGGCAACATTTCATGCACGAATTGCAAATACATTCAACGTAACATACACACACACACATACACTCATACATGCTCAAAGTATGCAGTGATGTGTACGGAAAGCATGGCCAACAACAAATATGCACATATGCACAGCGAAACGAAATGCTCAAAATTAAGTTCTACATATAAAAAATTCGAATATTTTTTTGTGGAGGCAACGTATTTTTGAGCTGCGTGATTACTGATCCTGGCACCGGTTGGCGTACGAATTTTTTTGTTTGTTCTCATTTTGAACTGAAATAAATTTTCATTCAACTTTTTCTTAGCATACTTTACGTATGGTTAAGCTGCAAGCTTGTGCCGCTTTCACAGTTGTACAGCTTTCATGTACAGATTTCATGAAAAAAACGACATGACTGACTGGGTGGTGATAGTAAAATAGTAAAATATTCCTCAGATGTTCACCCTGGCGCTGATCACAGACCTTTACTTTTCTCGATTTTCTCTGACACTTTGATTAAGATGTGGCTGTGTCTCACCAATGATGCATTGTATCTCAACCTCGAAAACAGAAAGTGTTAATGGCTTATTTCCTTAAAGCAACGTTTTTTCAAAACGCCAAAGAAAGAAATCGTACGGCTTTAAATTTTACTACCTTTGAGGCCACTTTCCATGGAAATATCGAGAGAAGAGTCAGCATTCAATTCACTTTTCTGTGTCACTCATTGAATAGTCTACTGGCTTGGACTGCTGAGTAAAGATTAAAGACTATCGTTCGAATTTTCTGTGTAGTACTTACTTTAAGAAACTTAAAGTTGTTTTGAATGAGTCGAATTGATATTCCTGGCAATTCATCGGCAATCATAATCGATCCAGGTTTTTTCTTTTATCACTCTTCGAATTGTTAACAGATTAGATCCGATTCCTAATCCTAAAGTTGAACAAAGTTTTCCTGCAATCTCAGTAGAAATTCTCACGCCTCTCACATGGAAGAGATGTTTACATCTTCGGCGACAGCCAGCCGACCATAAGGGTACTCACCAACCCTTTAGTAAAAACCGAATGTGTTAAAAACTGTGGGGACTTGTCTAGGTCGGTGAGCTTCTAGGTGGGCTTCACCATATCCTGGCTGCCCGGGCATTCACGGATATGAGTCGGCTGATGATCTGGTCAGAGTGGGATCTACTATGGACTCACTATGGTCTCTAAGTCTAAACAGAGACAGACTAATTTCTGTGGGTAACGAAAAGTAGGTGGCAAAATCTTTCCAGCTGCAGAATGGCTCAACAACTTTCCTCGAATGTCTCTAGACTAACCGCAGTGATTACTGGTCATTGCCCTATACATCTTAATGCAGCGAGTTGAAGAAATCCCTACAATTATTTGTTCAAAAAGCTTGAGCGAGAAAGACAACAATGAAACACTTGGACACTTTTTGCAGCTGTCCAGCCTTAACGATTGAAATGATTGCGATGCATCAAGTCCCATTGGGACAATGCATGATAGCTCTGATGTTTGATTTTCTCTTTAATGTAGGTCAGACATATTCGAGGAAGTGATAACACAACGCTTACTTAGAGCTAAGCGAGCGAGTTCAGAGAGCTCGCAATTGCTACTTTAGACCTGCAGAGTTCACCAAATGTTAAAATAAAATAAGATAAAATAAAATAAAATAAAATAAAATAAAATAAAATAAAATAAAATAAAATAAAATAAAATAAAATAAAATAAAATAAAATAAAAGAAAAGAAAAGAAAAGAAAAGAAAAGAAAAGAAAAGAAAAGAAAAGAAAAGAAAAGAAAAGAAAAGAAAAGAAAAGAAAAGAAAAGAAAAGAAAAGAAAAGAAAAGAAAAGAAAAGAAAAGAAAAGAAAAGAAAAGAAAAGAAAAGAAAAGAAAAGAAAAGAAAAGAAAAGAAAAGAAAAGAAAAGAAAAGAAAAGAAAAGAAAAGAAAAGAAAAGAAAAGAAAAGAAAATAAAAGAAAAGAAAAGAAAAGAAAAGAAAAGAAAAGAAAAGAAAAGAAAAGAAAAGAAAAGAAAAGAAAAGAAAAGAAAATAAAAGAAAAGAAAAGAAAAGAAAAGAAAAGAAAAGAAAAGAAAAGAAAAGAAAAGAAAAGAAAAGAAAAGAAAAGAAAAGAAAAGAAAAGAAAAGAAAAGAAAAGAAAAGAAAAGAAAAGAAAAGAAAAGAAAAGAAAAGAAAAGAAAAGAAATGAAAAGAAAAGAAAAGAAAATAAAAGAAAAGAAAAGAAAAGAAAAGAAAAGAAAAGAAAAGAAAAGAAAAGAAAAGAAAAGAAAAGAAAAGAAAAGAAAAGAAAAGAAATGAAAAGAAAAGAAAAGAAAATAAAATAAAATAAAATAAAATAAAATAAAATAAAATAAAATAAAATAAAGTAAAATAAAACGAAATTATAAAATAAATAAAAAAGAAATAAATTACAAAAGGAGAGTAAAATGTAAAAACTATTCAAAAAGGTAAGAAAAAAGTGTTTAACATAAGGAAAATAACAGTCAACGTTAACAACAACCAGTGGCGTCCCAGGGGGGGGGGGATTAGGGGGATGGATCCCCCCCCTTGGTCGGAGAATTCACTTATGCAATTTGCTATAACAATATGGAATTGTGAAACATTTTTATTATTTGCTTTATCGCTTCTGTAATCACCCACTTAAAACCTAATAACTGAACCACCCATGATCTGGCCAGACCATAATGTAAACAAGATGATAGTCGAGGATTGTTGTTAAGGATATAAAAAAACCAGAAAGTGTGAATACAATGATTTCTTTTGCTTGTCTACATTATTTTTACGTAAAACGGTGAAAATATACTAGAATAATTAGGTAAATAGCGAGTTTCAACTTTAATGAGTTAATTTTGAAATTAAAAAAATACGGCAGTAAAGCAAAAAAATAAAAAAAATGTTTAAATGTAAAATACGTTACTTATGGATCTACTTCAGCTGCTTGACCAATGCAATTATTTCAACAATATAATGCAGTATCATGACTAAACCACATTGAGATTTTACATTCGACACATACAAATCGGGTTTTGATATATATGTTTCTGGATTCCTTGCACTGTTAATAATTCTGAACTGCTTTGCCAAAGAAAAATATGCAAAACATGCTCTACATGTTGTTGTTCATGCTGAATTGGCCGGATATCGTTTTCCTTGTCGCCTTCGTCGTTGCTATCTTCACATTGAACTATCTAAACGACCATTTTTTCTATCAGTATCAGAAGCTTCGTTTTGTTCAGGGCCAAATGAAAGCGAGAGAGATTTTCCTCTCTGATTTAATTCCAGCGTCGAAGTTCAAAAACAATGTCCACCTGATTCTCAAAATAGCATTCTCTTCCTTTCATCTCTGTCACAGAAAACACCCAATCGAATTGGAAAATGGATAAGTATTAATTTTGAATATGTTTCAACATTATTTTCCAACAAAAATTATAATTTATTAACCCAAAGAAAATAAAAGCCAAGGCGAACGAAAAACACTTGGACCAGGTACATTTTGCGCCAGCTAATTTACGTCACTATTAACGGGATGGCACGAAAAAAGTGCTTCAAATCGGGTCAGATGGAAAAACCTAGTTTAAACTATATATATAATATAAAAAAAATATTTATAAACAATTCTGACAATAATTACGTCGAAAATAACAAAAAAAAACTGAAAATAACTGGCAAATTTGTATGAAAATACACCATGGTCTGGCCAAGCCATGGTTTTGGGTTTTGTGCTTAGAAAGGATCAGTTAAGGATATCATGAAATTTGAGCTCGATAGCTTAATTACAACATTACTAAAGTGGATCCAAAGTTCAATATGGTCTGGCCAGAACCGGATACCCGCAGAAGGGTTAAGAATAAATGAATAAAAAAATCAGCATTGCATTTGTTCTCGCAGAATAGTTGTATTTTCAATGTTCCCAAAAGTGTCGACTATTTACCAAAATAGTAATCAAACGCAGGCTTCATGCCAACCCTGCATCAGCTGTTGAAACTAAAAAAAAATTCACTTACATAGTTTTGGTGAATTGCGGGTAAACATGGAAACATGGTCACCTCTATCATAACATAATAAAATTTCAGAACGTCATACATTTTGTAAATGTTTGATTTTTTTTACATAGCTGGTGTGCTTTTTAAAATACGTCTTTTCGTAATTCTATTAGCAGTTGTTTTCGAAATGTCATAACTTAAAACAAACTTGCATTTTTTGGTTGGGATTTTATGACTTAAAAATACATGTCACTTGAATTTTTTGTTTTAAGAAGTTTATGTTAGTATATGTATACATATATGTATGTATGTACAATTTTATTCAATTCAATTATTATTAAAAATAATACGCAAAGATGAAAGTATAAAAATGGCGTTAAACTGGATTTTTTGCATATCCCCCCTTCCCGAAATCCTGGGGACGCCACTGACAACAACTTATACGTAATTTAAAAAATAAAAAAATTTAATAGTCACAAATAAAAAAATAACGAATATCCTTTAGAGTTTACTGAGAGAAAAGCGCTCTCTTCCATTAGTTGTCTATCGCTCTCATCTGTCTAACAAAGCAGGCAAGTGCGCATTGATGCAACGAAGAGTTCGTCGCTCTTTGCTTTAGTACTCTTTACTCTGAAATGAACTGAGCATTCGAAGCAAGAGAAAACCTCAAAAAAGGCAAAAAATTACACCTGAAGTGCCACTTGCGCTTCATCTATGTATAGGTGCATATGCAAAAAGAATAAAAACAACAACAAAAATCATACCAGCAACATGAGTAAAGCACAATTTTAAAAAATTGTCGCTTGATGCTTTTAAAACAATTACAATTTCGTGTGTTTTGCGTTGTTGTTGTTGCAGCATTCAATTAATTCGATTTTCAACAGCTGTTATATCCTTTAAAAAAAAGTACGTCGAAAAGTAGAAACATTTCAGTGCGTTGTGGCCTTGGGAGTGGAAGACGCAATTGATGGGCTGCTGCCATCGGCAAATTCATCACAATCAAATTTGGCGCACAAATTCAAATTTGCGGCTTGTGCGTTGAGTCTGTGCGGTGGGTGTGTATGTGTGTGTGTGTGTGCATGTGTGAGTGCGTGATTAATACAATGCCCATTAAAAATTGTCGAAGACGAATTAAATTCGGCCGCATGTCAATGGGATGGAAGTAATTAATGGATGCAGTTGTTTGAAACAATATTTTGCAATAATTTTTTTAACAAATATATTAGGGAAAAATTATATTTTTAAATTTGCATTTAATTCAAATACTTACTTATACCAACAGGTAACGAATAATTAAAATAGGCACTTTTGTGTTTTATAACAACAATAAAAAAACAAAACAATTAAATAGATTCAAAATTTTCTATATTGATGCCAGATATGGTAACTCAAGCATAGTTTCCTTTTTTTAATAAGTTGAAGGTCATAGAAAGTCATTAAAACACACAAACATATCTATATACTTGCAACACTGTGGGTTAAATATAGTAAAACTGTGTTTTTCTCTCTAACGTCAGGTTTTTTTTCAAGAAATTGAGAAACTGAATTGTCCTTGAAATTTCAAGGACATGAATATTTTAAAACATTAATTTAAAAATTGAGCTCAATGAAGAATACCAATAGGAACATAAAATGAAAGAGAAGATACCCTGGAATTTAAAAAAAATTTGTTTGATGATACGCGAGGAAGTATAAGTATTGAAAATGTCCTTTGAAAATTGTACCCTAAAAATTGAAAATTTGAAAATTCCTAAAAATTTTGTTTGCAAAAAGTATGAGTTAAGGACTAATACATACATTACCTTATATTTGTATTGCGATCTTCCAACTTTAGTTGTTAGGCGGCCTCGATAGTCCAGCGGGTAGCGCGCTGGCTTCTCATACCGAGTGCTCCAGGTTCGATTCATGGCTCGGGCTGGTTAAAAAACTCGTCTACTTCTATCGTTATCCACATGAAGCAGATGAGAATTACAAGAATCGAAGAAGTGCGCTCTTGGCAGGCAATGGCAAAACCCCCAAGTGTGAACGAAAAACTGCCAATCGCCGTTCGAATTCGGCGTTAAACTGTAGGTCCCCTCCCCTTTCCCCATCCGCTTGAAATGTGTGTTGTATCACATGTTGGAAAAAGCAGTGTTGCATACACATTCAATCGGGTGGAATTTGTGGTATCACAAGGAGCCAATAGGCCTAAGTGTGTCTCATACAAAGGCAGCCACTACAATCAACCAACTTCAGTTGTTAAGGAACACAAATTTATATTTCTCTCAGAAAAATAAAGAAAACAAAATTAAAATAATTTATTAACAATATCATTTTTTATATAATTTTTATATACTTTTAAAGTAAGTTTTTCAAATATTATAAAGCCAGGTTGGTTTAGTTTTCCTTTAGCAAATTTTATTTAATTTTTTTTTTAATTAAAACCTTATTTATTTTACAAAAAGATTTACAAAGCAGACAGTACTTTTTTAAAGATATTCGAATCATTTGAAATAAAATTTCACGCAATACAGCGATTTTCACGAACTAAACGTGTATTTTAGATCATCGGCCGGAATGTCCTTCAGGATGTAAATACAAACCTTTGGATTGGCTTCTTTAAAACGCTTTTTATTCATCGACTAATGTATTGAAGGTTAAAAGTCACCAAAAGTTTAATTTAAAAGTCATTAAAAAAATTATTATCATATTATTATTTTTCTGTCACAAATTAAACTTAATATGCAATTATCATCAGCTCATGTTTGACAATTTCAATTTCCATATGTTTCAATATTAAAATTACCTGTTCAACGCCAACGGATGCAATTAATTTGCCACAAAAAGACAAAACGAAAGAATTTTCTTTAACGAAGCAACAAAATTAAAAAAAAAATAAATATATATAAATGAAAAGGAGTAGCGAACAAGTAGAACATTGCGATAATTACTGCTCAAATTGTTGTCCAGCGGCCGCGTGCAGCGGCACATTTCGATTTGCATACGCCCGCACTTAAGCCATTAACACAAGAAACTTCAGCTGTCGCGCGAAAACGCGTAGTCCAATACAAACAGAAACACACGCACACAGCATCGCGGAAAGTGTCCTTTAAAAGTTCCGTCTGTTATTTGTCGCTGGGTGCCAGCATGCGCTTCGCTCTTTGCTCTCCATACAACACCCATGCTGACTGTTGTTGTTTTTTTGTTGTTATACATATTTGTTGTTTCTGTTATTGTCAACGACAGTAGTGGTGGCAGCAACGTTTGCTGCAATGTTGCTGGCTGCATCATTTGCATGTAAATAGCGCTGTTGATCCTGCGGATACTGCGGCGCATGCAGATACTTTTCAACTTGGTCGCAACACACACACACACATACACACACGTACAAAACCCAACGCAGTTAAGTACACAATTGCATACAGAGACGAAGTGGCAGCGACCGAGTTGTGGAGACGCGTACAAGCCCCCAGTGTGAAATTGTTGTTTTCACTGTTGTTGCGTTGTTGTCATTTGCCAATATTGATGCCGAACGCGAAAACGTCGCAACAACAATGAATTTTCTTTTGCCAACTTTTACCGTTGGCTGTGCGCCGCGTGCGTTTGTCCAGCTCGGACAGCTGTCTGACTGCCTTTAATTGCAGTTTACAAACCAGCAACAAAAAAATGCCGGGAGCGTAGTTTTCTCTGTTGCTGTGTTGTATGTGTTACTACCAACATTCGCTCGTTGCTGTACGCTCACCGTTCATTCATTAGTGACAACTCTGTTGCTGTGGAGAGAATTTCTGTTTCGAGCGTTTAATTTGCTGAAGTTACGCGGTGCAAAGTCTATTATCTTTTTTTTGCACTTTGAACTCGCCTTCAAGTTGCTGCAGTGGCGGAAGTAGGTGGCTACTGTGCAGTGCAGTGGACACAGATGCAAGTTGATACAGAAGATCTGGGATGAGTTCATTGTGATTGAGGAGTATTTCTCTCAACTAAGATCTCAAAAAATTAGAATGAAAAGGTTGAAATAAAAATAGCAGAAGAAAAAATATTTACATATATTTTAATTAATAAATTAATGTAATAACTTACTAATTATTTTTTAAGAGAGATTAGTTTTAGCGTTTACTTATTTTTCTTACTCCAATAAAACTACATCAGAATTGAAATAAAATTAAGTCATAACATAAGTTTAAGTTATACTGGGCTGGCAGCTTAAGAATGCTCAAGAATGTAAGAGAGAAACCATTGACGCTCCCAAAAATTATGTCCCCAGTTACAATAACCCAATGCAAACTTGTGCTTCTCTTCATCTGAGACCAATGTTGAGAGTTGCTTTTGTATCTAAACAGCAATGTCTACAGAAAGTTGGTAGGCCTAATGAGGAACTATTTTCTATAGACAAATCACATGGAAAAGGTAAGCATAACCCACGAAAATCGAAACCAGATTTAAGACAATTGGCACTGATGTGTGTGAAACGATTACCTTAGCTCCTTGGCACCGCAGGATCTACTCAGATTTCTACGGAGGTATGGTAACCTTTGAGCAAATTAAATTATTTTCAATTAAAAAAAAACATAAATTTGCAGTACAATTCATTGCAGTGCGTGTCTGAGTGGAAGCAAAAAAAATAATAAGAAAATATTTAGATAAAATTCAAAAGGTTGAGATTTTTGGATACTCACATACATCAACAACTTGGTTGGTATACAGATGCTAAAAAGATGACAAACCATTACCAAAACTGTTCTCCACTTTGGTACAACTGTAATCAAGATCTTCAGCTACTACAGATACCCGGTGTTTACTAGATCTTCTTTACTACGGATTCGATCGCAAACACAGAGAAGAGAAACTGTATAGCAAACTTGCTGGCAGGAGACGTCATGGCATGGTCAATGCATTCATTAAATAGAAGAATGAGAGTTACTATTATTATCTCTGAGCTCTTTCTGTCTATCTATCTATGAGATCTCAAATATTGATAAAACTAAACAAATCCTTCATAGGAATGGCTCTTTTTGTTCAAT
Source organism: Melieria omissa (assembly GCA_963971225.1). Classification (NCBI taxonomy): domain Eukaryota; kingdom Metazoa; phylum Arthropoda; class Insecta; order Diptera; family Ulidiidae; genus Melieria; species Melieria omissa. The sequence goes on from OZ020268.1 coordinate 116,350,228, forward strand.
GACTTTTGCAGAAATTGCAGCGGACATCTGTTCCGGAAGTGCTCAACGCTTTGAAGAATCGATGGTAGTTAGAAATCTAAGTGAAGTCTATTTTTGACGTAGGCTTTTAGGACATTTTATTATTAGTACATAATTAAGCCACTCATACTTTTATGGACAACATTACATGGGCTCAAAAACTTTTGTACCCCAAAACAAAAAAAGTACTGCAATCAGATTCTAGGCACTGCAGTTTCTATATTTTTCACATCATTTAACACTCGGATAACCAATCATTTTTTTATACGTCAAAGCCCAACAAGGTCCCCAGGGACCTTTTATGTAAAATTGCATATAAGATGTGTAATTTCATAATGTAGGGTTAAAAATGTGTGTAGATGTGTTTGGAGAGCCAAAAACTTAAGCTTCGTGTATATTTTTTAGTAAACACATGTGTATTTGTTACTACAGACAGATAGGCAAAACCGTATACAGTAGGTACAAAATAATTGCATTTAGTTGCCTAACTTTGCTTTAGTAGCTCATGCACCAATGCCGCTGCAAGTATGGAATTTTTTTTTAGAGTAATGGGTTTTTGTATAAATTTATTTTTATTTGTATTCTGTTTTCCATCGTTTTTATATACACTTAGGCAATACCCTCAGCCATTATCAAATTGATAATGGAGTTTGATCATCGTCGGAGGCAGCTTCATCCGCCAGAGGGACATTCAGTTCAACTTCAGCATCATACGTTTCATCGTATGGCAAGAAATCTTCGTAATTTGTCTCCTCAGTGAATGAATAAGGTTCTTCATTGTTTTCCAAATATTTGACCAAAGTCTACATTACTGCTGGTTGTTCACTCATGCTCAGTTGTTGAAAGCGCGTACGGCGGCATATCAATTTGATCCCAATCACCGTACGTATTTTAATTTCAACGATTTATTTGAAATTGTGCTGCTATCAATATTTGGCACTAACTATTTATAGTTACTAACACAAAATAAGAGCAAATTACATGGAACTACCTACAAGGTCCCTGCGGACCTTGTCGGGCATCGACTCCCGAAATAACTTCAATGCGATAACTTTGGTGGTAAAATACATGCAATCGTGGCGAAATCTATTTTAACAGCTTCTAAATAATCCATTTATAGAAGTCATAAAGTTTCCAGCTCATCACTCCGAACGTATTGAAATGCCGCATATTTTAAAACGCCATAGGTCCCTACGGACCTTGTTGGGCATCGGAGAGTTAATGCGCACTCAAACAAAATTGAGTCAATCAATCACAAAACTGTCTGAAAAGTGTTTTTTACATGAAATGTTATATTTTTAACGCCATCTAGTGTCACTCGATCCCATCTATAAAACACAAAATTTTGGCTAAATTCATTTATAAAATTAGAGTTAATGAATTAACGAAAAAAAAACTAAATTGATAAATTTGACTTATCAACTTATTATGATTTGTGACTTTTAGGTAAATTCATTGATAAATTTAGAGTTAAACAAATTTACCTAAAAGTCACAAATCGAAATAAGTTGATAAGTCAAATTTAGTCAATTTAGTTGTTTTTTTGTAAAGCAGAAAAAAAAACAATTTGTTTCTTGTATCAAAACTCGAACCAAATTATATGCAAATTTACAGGCACTTGCAAAGCAGTTCAAGTCTCACAGTCTCACCACTACACACACACACACAGATGTTCAATAATTTTGCGCTCTCGCACCATTGCACGCAACCCCGTTTCCACCCCACCCCACCCAACCCCACCGCGTTGGGTGCAGCACATCGTCGCCTCAGAAAACGAATGTCGTATGTTCCATTAAGCCTAGTAGGACATACGACATTTGTTTTCTCAGGCAACGACATGTAACACTTCGATTCGCGCGCAATCAGCTCAGCCAACATTGCCATTAGTGCGCAAAGCAGTCGCCCGCAATACGGCAACACTCGCTACAGTAACAACAACAAGCAACAACAGCAACGAAGCGTGTTGCGTTTGACATGCACTCGGCGGAGTGTCATTTGTATGCAACGAGGATTCTACGCTTTAAGGGCAAAGCAGCGGTTTCAGCGATCAGCGCGTAGCGTCTTGCAAGTTATAAACACACACAAACACAAACACACACACTTGCATGCGTGTTGGTGCATTCAAATGGCAGCCACTGGCAGTAACAACAACAACAAATGCACTGACAACTGGTGACTTTGTGCCAGCGGCAGCGTATTGCTGTCGCATTGACGCCATTACTGCCGCCAGTGCATGTTTTTAGCGGCACCAAAGCACGACACACACGCACACACACACTCAAAGTACCTGATGCCTGTCCCCGGGCACTGTTGCTGCTGTAGCTAGTGTTGCTGTTACTGTTGCTATGATGGTGGCATCACTGTCAATTGCTGCTGGTGTGACAGCGCATAAATGTTTGATTTGTCAATGTTTATTTTTAATTTGCTCGAACGCAAATTTATTCTGATATTTTATCCCTGCAGCATCTAGTAGCCGCGCACTCGTTGACTGCTTCCTCGAACGCTGTTGCCTGTGTTGTCTGCTTCGACGCTTTTCCATTTTGTTGTTGGTTGTATGCTGTTGCTGCTGCTGCTGCTTCTTTGACGTGCGGATGACTTGTTTAGCTGTGCAGATTAACGCATGGCATACCACATGGTTTCCAGTGCCCTCATTGCAGCTATTACTCGTCATGGTGTTGTTGTTGTTATGGTAGTGAAATTGAGACGGCTTAGCACGATTTGTGAACGTACGTGCGTGAGTTTGTGAATGTGTGTGTATCACTGCTATTAGAGCTATGTTTATTGTTGTTGTTGTTTTTGTTATTGCTAGTATTGTTCCCATATTCGTCATTGACCATGTCATCGTCATCGTCGTTGCCGTCATTGACAACGATGTCGTTTTGTTGCAGTGACATTAAGTGGTCACATTAAGTGATAACGTTGGCCGTCGCGTCATAACGACTGACCGTAGTCGCAACGTCCCTTCTGCTTGCTGCCTCTTCATGTCACGCACCTTTCGGTTGCCAATTTCTGCTTACTCCGCTTGTATGCCAATGATTCTCTAATTCTCCAAACTTGGCCATTCTCTTCATGCCCCCCTGTCCCGGGCAACTGTTCAGTCACATTTCGCTGCACTGACTGCACTCAGAGTGTGTGAGTGGGTGAGTTGGTAGGTTGTCTATGCTTGCATGTGTCATTCAAATTCGCATTCATGTGTTTCGCCTACGTTGCACATGTACGACGGCAATTTCACTGAGACTATGTGTGTGTGTGTGTATATCTGTATGCAATCCGTTTTATTGCTATCGCTTTTAATGGGCTAAAGCCCAACAAGTTCGTTTTGTGTTTGTGATTTTTGACTGCAACATTAAATATTTACGCTTCAAATTGATTTTTCTAATTGAAAGCGTATTGCTTACAGCATTGCTTTGGCCAGTTGGATGCAGTGGAAATTTGAAAATTCACTCAGCTCTTTTGTATTTGTGTCATGTCGTTTTTATGTAAAACAAGTTCTGACCTGCATTTTCGTTGTATATATTTAGAGATTTGTAGAGTAGGCGGAAATATTTGGGAATGGAAACTTTTTGATGACCTTGAGAAGAGCAATCAAGAATTCAAGATACGCAAGAAGGAAAGTTTGTTTGTAGGTGGACTAAAGAAAATTAGATATAGGTGAAAGGTGGTTGAAAATGGAATATAAAATCAAATCAAATTAAAATGACATAATTAGTTCTGAGAAGTAAAATTTGTGTGGGTACAAACAACTGCAGATCTGTTTTAGGAGGGAGTGCATTAAAGAAAAATATGAGTATTTCTTTCATAATTAAAAATAAGTCGAATTAAGTATACACTTAAAAAAAAAATTTGTTTATTAATTTTTTTCTATCCTTACGCATGTATCAGGTCACGTCTGGGTCATCTTTTAGTTGTGTCAAAAGTAATTAATGTCGCACGAAGTAATTTATTCCAAAAACATAGAAATTGTTGGCTCACCGGTTAAATTATCCAATCTGGCAACCATATTGCTAATCTACTCTCGTTGAACCATAGAACCAGCATATTTCCAACAACTTTTCTCTCAGCTTGACTGTTATGCATATTTGAAATTCTATGGATCATAGCTCCTGAACCAGAAGAAATAATTTCCTTGAAAAGGAAAGTTTTTTTAGTAGAACTAGCGTTATTACAGGAAAGCTAAGAAAATCTATGTTGTAAGGTGTCTTTGAAAATTGTTACCCAATTATCCAGAACTGTCCTATCCTCACTTTCAATTATAGGATACTGTGATATTCCTTCTTACTGCATATTTGGGAAACATTTCAATAAATCAAATAAAATTTTAAATTTAATTTCAAACAAATTCCCAATTACTGAAATACTACCAACCAAGTTGGTAGTATACTCACACACACACACACTTAGAAACACTCACATCCGCAGTGCATTTATAATCACTATTCGAATGTTAACCAACAGTCAACGATGCGGCAAAGCCGCCAGATAGTCAGAGCGTCCCAGCGCATTTGCCACGCCTCCAATTGCATGCGTGTCAAAATGCCAATTCAAGCAGCGTCATCGTCACTTCTGCCACATGACATATTCTGATGTCGTCATTATAACGGTACGTGCCCGGCATGAAAATTGCAGCAACCAGCGCTGCGCCAATGCCGACCGGCGACTTGCAAGTTGGCACAAACCCACCGAAACGAAGACGAAAGCGCTTACGCTGACGGCATACGTTGGAGATTACGCGAGGCAGAAAGAGCTACAAGCCGACAGTCAGTGCGGTAGGCAGCTGCCGAGACATGCCCTTCGTATGCAAGAGGTTGCAACTTGCCACAGTGTGTGTATGTGTGTGTGGCACAGATCTGACACGACCAACCCGACTGCCGGCTGCTGCCACTGCCACCAGTCAACGCGTCGAGTTGATTGTAGTTCTGGCGGCTGGTGACGACGTCGCGGTTGAGCTCGCGCGGCCACAAAGTGTTGCACTTATGTGCAGCACATGTGCAACCGTCTCGCTTCGGTCGCTCATTATTTGTCAAACTTGCAGCGCAACGATGAGCTTTAAAACGTTGAAAACTGTCGCATGTGGCGAATTGAGGCAGTGGGGCGCCAGTGCTGGGACTGATGGCCACCAAGCATGCATGCAAAATTTTACGATGTTGCCGCAGCTGTTGCTGTTGTTGTTGGTGCTTATTATGCGAGTATTCGATTTCTGGCTTAACGCTGTCAATTTGCGAGTTTTTTAGTACCAAAAAAATCGTTTTCCGTTTTACACTTTTCTCGCCACCAACACAATTCTTTGATGTTTTGAACTCTCCTCAGCTTTATTGTGTTTTTTTTTTTTGGTGACGTTCTTTGTGTACGCTTCACTGCCAGCTGCCAACATGCATCCGTTTTGTGCCACTTCTCGCACAGCCCACCGACACAGCCGCTGCCCGATAAATGTTCTAAGCTTGCAGGTTGTGATTTGCTGCACACACCCCGCTGCGTCTCGCCCACTTTCTTGGCGAGTTTAGTCAATTTTTTAGCACTCTACCACTGGTCGCCTGATCGGCTTTGTGCGGTTTGGCAAATGTATGCGGAAAGTATTTTACACACTGCTCGCCACACACAGTTACTGCATATTTGAGCTAAAGTTATAAACTTCCGTCAGTGTGAAAAACACTGCCGCTCTCGTACGGCGAGCAGCGAAAGTGTGTGCGAAAAAGTCGAACGACTCGACTGAAGTTTTTGGCCAAACGCCAAAAGCCGCAATACTCAAGCGCAGTCACCGACACAGACGGCCGCGCAAAGTGTCGTCATGGGCAGCAGCAGTTTTTCTCCTGGCCAACGTCAGTTGTTGCACAAAAACTAGACATTGTTGTTGCTGTTGTTTCAAGTATTTTTTTCTTTTACTTTTTGTAATGTTGCTTGCGCCGAGCGAATGAAAATCATGAAGTCAAGCATTGGCGGCTTTAAAGTTTAGTGCCGTTTAGTGGTCATAGGACGAGAAACTAAGTAAGCAAAAAATTTGGATAAACTACAAACAAAAAATGCTAAAATTAACACAAAAATGTCTGGTCAATTCAATATTTTTTAAAAATTTTTGGGTTTTATTTTTGATTACAATGGAAGCACCTCGATAGTGCAGCGTAAAGTGTAAACAAAATAAACCAAAAATTTTGATAAATTACAAACAAACAAAAAATCCTACAATTAACACAAAAATGTTCGGCTAGTTCAATGTTTGTTTACAAAATTTTTGGTTTACTTGTTGATTGGAATGGAATGGAACCACCTCGATAGTGCAGCGTAAAGTGCACTTGACTGCCATTTGAATGGATGTGGGTTCGATTCCATATTGGTTTGAGTGCACTTTCCTCAAATTTATTCTTTTTTTAACTGATTCACATTTCATCAACATTAAGTTAGGTTAGGATAGACAGGTAGCTTTCTTGTTGCTTAGCAAGTGCACTCGAAGGTTGAAAAAGGCCCATTGGGATTCCCAAAGAAAGTGTAGCAAGTCCTGTAATTCCATGTTCAGTGTTGGCTGAAAAAAATAAATAAAAAAATAAAGAAATAAAATAAAATAAAATAAAATATTGTCAAATAAAATAAAATAAAATAAAATAAAATAAAATAAAATAAAATAAAATAAAATAAAATAAAATAAAATAAAATAAAATAAAATAAAATAAAATAAAATAAAATAAAATAAAATAAAGTAAAATAAAATAAAATAAAATAAAATAAAATAAAATAAAATAAAATAAAATAAAATAAAATAAAATAAAATAAAATAAAATAAAATAAAATAAAATAAAATAAAATAAAATAAAATAAAATAAAATAAAAAACAGCACTAAAAAACGCACTAAGAACAAAATTCAAAATTTTCCGCATTTTGATTTTCCAAAAGCACCAAATTTACTGCGCAGCGCATCAAGTTGGCAGCAGTGGATGTAAAACATGAACATAAACATTGAGCAATTATGCATAAAAATTACAGAATCTAAGATCTGCAAATCACATTCTTAAAAAGCCATAATTTCTTTTCAGTCTCCAACATTTTGGCCTTCAACTAAGCCCAAAACGCGTTGCTGCTGGCGCGAATTTATGAAGCAGCAAACCCGGAAAGGAAAAACACACAAAAAACTGCAAATATTATTGTTATTATTTAATCCCGGCAACTCGACCGAAGACATGGCAGCAGGGCAGAAAGCAGCTAAAATAAATATAAATAACCAACTGAAGCCATTCAGGCGAAAACCCATTAAAGCTGCATGCCGCGGCGCACTCACGAAAACTCTCACCACGCGCAGCAAAGAGGAGCGCGATTTTATTGTACTTTGCCGCGCGCCGGGTGTCCAAATTGTTTTGGTACACAGAAAAAGCAACAACAACAAATTGAAGACGTTAGCGCGTAATTTAAGTTTCATACTTTGTTGCTTTCGGTGGTGTTTTGCGCAGCGCAACAAATAACGACGGCGCACAACTCTCTGCGCTTCGGCCAGCACAGCAAAGAGCCGCAGACCATTTTCTCCACTTAGCATCAAATGGACACGGCTATTAATAATTCCACTTTAAATGAAGATAATAACAAAATATGACTTTGCGCGCGCAACGACCGCAACGTCACGGCACAAGAACGCACACGCAACCATACAAACACACACACACACACTCGCACACAGATGAAAAACCACAGCAGCAGAGCAACAAAAAGCCAAGAAAGAAAATTTATATAGGAAACAGCAGACACTGAAAAAAAGCGCATAGGCAAGAAAAAACAAATAAACAGTCAAAACAATAACAACAACAAAAACATAGGAACACACCAAAACATTAGCACAAACATGCGTTAACATTACGACGGCTCGTTTGTGTAACTGACAAAGGGCGCTGTACAACAAGAGCAACACCAGCAACAACAAGAGCAACAACAAAAATATCTAATACAACAATAATGAAAAAAATCGTCCCCGACAGCGACACACAATCTGCAGCAGCAGTGGCAGCTGCAACGTTGGCAAAACCAATGCCAATGGCGGCCCAAAGGTGAGGCTAAATCTTATAGCCGAGTTGGCGTCCAATGTGGCGACAGTGAGTGAGAGTAGGTGGTGGGTGCGGCTTGCCAACCGAAAATTGCTTGGCTGCCAAGCGAACACAGATCACGCGAAATTCTGTATTCCTTGTGCCGTACACCGTGGCCGGTTTGGTGTTTTGTTGTTGTTGCCGCTTATTGTGGTTTAGCGCCCATAAATTGTTCTTAAAGTTGTTTTCTAATTAGGACTCCATTAAAATGGTAATTGATATTAAGCATGGCAAATTTATTTGCGCAGTCATATGGCTGTGAAATTTGGATGCCGCGGTGATTTGGATGTGATTTCGTGCAGCTGCTTTCAGGCTCAATTTGAGCTGTGGAAATATGGCCCAATCAAGTTGATACGATTTCAGTGGTTTGTAAGTACAATTATGTTGCCATGTGTCTTGTCTCATACAAGAGATAGGTAAAAGAAGTAGTTACATGGTCCTACTACAATTTTAAATGAAAAATGTGTTAATGACGACGACATCTTCAAAGATTTTAATGCATCAATTGCAACTGAAACTGCTGACTACACCTGGATAACACTCCCACACACACACATAGAAGTCGCACAGAGGCCAATTGTGGCCGAATTTATGCCCATCGAATAATGCAATTAATTCTGTAGCCAATTTATCTGCGCTCGTCTGGAACACTTGTTTAATTTTTCTACTGTACCACACTTTTGCTTCTACATATTAATATGTGCTCGCATGTGTAAACGAGTACATTTAGTATGTATTGTCCATATGTACCTGTGTCCGCTCATTGGTCGCTGTGCAGGCGTTGAGCTGATATGAATAAATTTCGGTTCAATAAGCGCATAAAACATGCATTCATGTTGTCTTTGCTGCACAAAAGCGAAACCAATAAAAAAACCAACCAAAACTTCTAGTTGTGTGAGAAATGATAGAAAAGGGGGTTGAGTGGGTTAAAACATCCCTAAATGCCTGTTTGTTACACAAATTTATGACACCAATTATGGCTTGAAATAGTACTAAGCGAAAAATTTGTGTAGCGGACCCTTTCCCAGTTTCTTCCAAAATGAAATCCTGTATGCGCCACTGGGGCTTTTCTTCCAATGCAAATTTTTAGTGCAGCTACAACCAATATTCGAGCACTGTGCTGCATATGGAACATGTGGTACCTACATACTACTACATCTGTAAATACATACATACATGCTACATACATATCTGCATGTAACTCTACTCTCGCATGCGGAGCCATTAAGCAAGTGCGTTCGTCCCTAAGCATGTTTGATCGAAGTGAACATGAATTTTCAACGGCAGAGCAGAGCATTTTTGACTTTAATTGCTTCCAAGAAGTAAAATTTTGGTTAAAAAAAAGGTATACACATTTGAGCTCTTCGAGTACAGAATGTTGACTTTTATTTTCTAAATTTTTAGGAATATTTCAATATTTAGGCCAACTTGTAGCCATACTTCCAATTTGAAATTCGACAGAAAAAAAGATTAATTAAAAAAGGAAAAAGCATCCAAATAGGAACTTTAAGGCACAGCAATACTTATAAAAAGTTTTACATAAGAGGCAAAGGTTGTTTTTGTGCAAAAATAACACAACATAGCTTAAAGTTAGAGAAAATCCTTAGTGATGATAGAGTTTGTATGAACCTTTGGATGTAGTGAATGAAAGTAAGTAATTTATAAAGAAAGAAAGAAGAAGAAGACGAAATTGAATAGTCATAAAACTTATGCAAAACAGCTAATAGCGAGCAACAAAAACCAACCAACCACAAATCAGTATCGAACAGCAGTTGACAGTTTTTTCGACCCCAAAGTTGCCTGAGAGCAACTTCACTTATTTTTCATCTTATAGCAAAAGCTTCGATTGATTCATGGGTTTAATTTAAATAGGCAACAAAAAATTAATATTTTAAATAGAAGTGAATTCAAAGAAAATTACAAAAACTTTAATGTTATCACCAAAATAATATCCAATAATTTGCAACGATATGAGGGAAAGTTGTATTCTAATTGAAGTCTACGAATTGGGCGCGATTTATCAAAACCCTATTTTTTTAATAATGGTGAAATTAAATTAAAAAGTGATAATTTTGTATTTTTCCATAAATATTTAATAATTTTTCTGTAATTAAAAAATATTGATACAAAATGTATTAAATTTATTTTTATGTAAAATGAATCAAAAATATAAAATTCGGGGTCGAAACGGTTAAAGATTTCACTAAAACCTGCCCAGGAAGGATTTTCACAAAAAAAATTAAGCATTAAGATAGTCAAAGCGGTGCAAATTCAATAGCGGTAGTGCACTAGGCGTGTCCTGTGCATCAACCAGCACCTTAGCACAGTACACAACCATCTGCATCATTCAGCTCCGCTTACACCCTATTCAGACAACCCGATAAATTGCGCAATTAAGAAAGTTTCTCAATGTTTTCTCAATGTAATTGTAATTTAATTAAAATTAATAAAAATAATAATAACAATTAACTCAATTTGGTCGCCTCAGAAAACGAATGCCGTATGTTCCATTGAGCCTAGTAAGACATACGACATTTGTTTTCTGAGGTGATGATTTGTCATACAAAAATCTCAATTAAGCTCATTTCAAGTAGCGCTAAATTGATAACAAAATTGGGCATGCAACTCTGTGTCGTGGTGTTATAGATGAACAAATTCATTCACAATAGACAACAAAAAAATAAATTAGAAACTAACAAAAGCGAATGGCGTTGATTAACATTTGTTTGCTTTGAAATTTTGCTAACAATTATGTTCATTAGTAGGAAAGTTGAAAAATAGTACTAAATAATCCATAAACATTTTTCAGAACTTTTTCATACAGAAAAAAATCGTTCTTCCCTCAAAACGAAAACATGTTCAATAACATTTTCGATAACAGCTAAATTGAGGTGTGTGAACAGCAAAAGCCATCAACTCAATTAAGAACTAAACTGCCTCAACCTATTTGGCTTTCTGAACAGGACATAACACAATCAATGCAAGGCAATCAGTTTTATGTTGGCTATGTCGCTCTCGCACAGTGTAATTGCAATTTACTCTTCAGTGCTTCACATCAAAGATTAATATGATTTTTGAAATTTCACACACTATTCAAAATGTTTGAAGAATTTTAAAAATCACTTACAGCCTCGAGCTTAAAATCTGCGCATATAACAACAACAACAAAAAATTGCTGTGTTGTTGTAGCAAATCCCCCTACCCCTCCCCCTCGCCATCACCAACCACTAGACTTATCTACAATGCAGACAATCACACACACACACACACACACACGATGAGACATAAAATCGATTGGCAATTACAACGGCATGGAAAAGTCATAAATCCTTTTTTTGTCATGTACAGTTAGAGTGCTATTCTTCTTCTTTCAATATGGTCGCTCACTTATTCGGTCGTTCATTCGTTCGTACTCGCTTGCAAGCACAACGTTCATTGTTCGTGTCGAACAAGGCTTTTTAATCTCAATTCAAAAACTACATGAAACGGAATAGATTACAATGAAATGAAATGGAAATGGCAATGGGAATGAAAATGAAAATGGAAAGTTGGTCATGTTTTATATTGATGGCTCTGCTTGTACTACAAATCTTCAGTTAATGCACATGAAATGCTGCAATATGGCAACGAAAATATCCAACAAGCGCATCACATACCAGATTCTGCAAGTAGAAATGCGGAAAACACAAAAGTGCATATTCGGGCAAAATGGAGTTTTACATTTTTAAATGCGCAGCTTAAGGCTTACAATTTCAATGCCAGTTCGGGCAACTTAAGAAGATTACTAATTAGCATGCAATGTGTGCATTGTGTGTTTGTATTTCTGTGAGTAGATGTGAGAGACTTGGATACGAACTCTCATGAAGCCAACAGCACATATTAACAAAATGTTGCTTTAAGCCTTTAAATTAATCTTTACATTGTTATCTGACTTATTTTGCAGAAAAAAAAAACTAAGCCTTTGGCTCAGACTGGGACTTATTGTGGCACACTCGAGTATCTATGTGATTGTATGTGTTTCAAGATTATATATATAAGCATACATATATATATTTATTTACATATATATATTTAAGGGTAAGTGGTTTATATGAACCAACGCTGTAAACCAGTTCTGAACCAATTCATCCAAAAGAACAGAAGCAATGAAATTTCCAAACGTCTGTACATATAGAACTGAAAACTGAATCTTTGTATGTAGACTTTTGTTTAAATTCATACTTTTTATATTTACGTGGTTAATATATTCGAATATTTGGTCTTAGAAGCTTTACTTAATAATATAAGTGTAAAAGTCAATAATAAAAATTTTATAAACGGTGACTAGATAAGAATACTAAGAAAATACATTTAAAACAACAACAACGGTATGGAATGTCGAATTGATTCTGGCTTTATTTTAAAATCGCATTCATGACATTATGTGTGGAAGAGTAGATTAGGTTAGGTTAATCATCCATGTCCATCACTACAGAACCGATGGCTCCAAACTCTTGCGGCAAGGTTCTTCGATGAACTTGTGGAGATAGAGGATGCACAGATCACTGATCTACACAACTTCCTCGCGAAGACCAAATGGTTCCCAAAAGATCCGGTCTGGATCTAAAGGGAACCGAACAGATAGGGAAAGGCACCGGTGAATCAAAATGAAGGGAATCACAATGAGCCCAACAGGGCCTCCGAGTAGAAGTGCAAAATGCACACTCCCCTTCTTTAACCTAACCTAACCTATGGAAGAGTAAATCATTCAAATTAATGTCTTGGCTTCTTTGGCACCGCTTCAAGCTGAAGCACAGTGCTTCGAGAGTGGACAAAAATAAGACAAACAATTATCGCGGATTTTGACAAAAGTAGTATCATGTTAAAGGTAATTGCTTCATTAAGCTGCATCTGAAATACTTTATCGAAAAATTGTCTAGATTAGAAGATATAGCATGTCAAAGTCGGATATGTTTTTAAAAAATTTTATGAAGATAAAAAAATTAAATTAAGATGGTTGTATAAAATAATTTTAGAAAATGTGTTGTTGTAGGTAGGCTACTAATTTCTTTGAATATTAAAACTACATTGATAGAAACGAGATCGCTGATTAGTTTTGTTTGTTTAGGATGAAAATTAATGTTTTCAACCAATGAAAATTAAAAATAACCAAATTTAGGAAGCCAATTCAAATCGAATGGCGTGAACTGGCATAATCCTTTTTATAACCTTTTATATAGTTCTGGCCAGCGAATTTGGTTTCAATTTACATATGTTGGTAAGGGGTCCTTAGAATAGTTATACACAAAAATGCAGGTATCTACCTGATATAGCCCCTGAGATATAGAGAGGGTGAAATTTAAGTAAGTAAGTAAATTGCACCCATCTTGGTGACGGACGGGTGAAATTTCACCCCTTTCTGGAAAACCATTCATTGTAGATCGTTCAAGCAATACCAACAATTTACAGAAGATATGCAGTTCAATGAACTACATGGATGGATGGATGGATGTGAAGGTGGGCAGGAAGGCTACAAGCCATCAGACCATTGTACTATACCCATGGGGGATAGGGAAGGAAAATGAGAGTAATATGTCATATTTCACTCGTTTTTGAAATGCGTATGCAACACTGTCTTTGCAACATATGTTACAGCACACATTCCATTGCCTGCCAAGAACGCACTTGTGCGATTCTTGTTGTTTGTCAAAAATCAAAAATGGTGACGACGGAAAAACAACAGCAGGGCTTCTTTCAAGTTTTCTTTCAAATCTGTAAGTTAAAGTCAAAACAACAACAACAAAGGCTAGATCAAAACAAATCAGCAAAAAATTTCAATCTACAACGATTCCTTTCACTAAAAATTACTCAAGCCAAGTTAAGACTTCTTCGACTAAAGTTACTTCCTTCATATGAGTCAAGGGTTATTCTTTCGTTTTTTCACTTTTAGATACAAAATCTTCAAGTCCTTAAAAAAAGGAACTTAAGAGCACTAAGTGAACTGAATACTGACTTAACATATTTGCCAATGATTTTATGTTTCTACTTTTTCATTTCTTACATATTTTACATGAAGTGCTCTATACAGCTGTCAGCATATCTGTGGTCAAAAGCAATAACCGCTTAAGTCGACTTAAGAAGAAATTGAGTTATGGATGCCACCACGTTCCCTGGACTGTGCTTTACGTTTTGGTAAAATCGGGGAGTTGGTAACTTTAAAATAAAAAAAGTTATTAGTAAAAACCTCTTCACATTCCCATAACGAACACACTACGCGCTAAAACTTTAAAACGAGATTGCTTGAAGCAGCAATTTTCGACTTGGGCGGTTATTGCTTTTGACCACAGATATTGAGACCATATCTGATTAAAATTTTAATTAACTACAAAGATCGAGTGATGTATACCCTCAAAATAACATCTTGAAGTAAAACTTCAGTTTTACAAAGTTCAGTTTTAAGCCGATTCAAAAATTCAACAACTTGCACTCTCAAAATAGCTGTCTGCATATTGCGATTTATATATTTTTAAATTTTATCAGGTGTACAACTTTGCTTCCGCCGTTTTCCGATAGGTGGCTGTACCGGCTGAGGCTGGTTGAAATACATAGATGGTAATGCCTTTAAAGTGAGTGTGGACAGTGCCTAACGAATTGTCATCGCCGTTTCAGTGACAGTTGTTCTTGTTTTCGTATTATTCACGCTCGAAAATGTCCGTTTATGTGCCCAATTCTCGCCATTTGCGGGAAGTTTTACTTTTCTGTTACAATTCGAAAAAAAATGCAGCTGAAGCGCATCGAATGCTCTCAGCAACTTACGGTGATGCTGCTCTGAGTGAAAGAACGTGTCGGGAGTGGTTTCAACGTTTTAAAAATATCAAGAGCGACATGACAAAGTCATCCTCCAACACGACAATGCTCGGCCTCACGTCGCAAAAGTGGTCAAAAAGTACCTGGAAACGCTGAAATGGGAAGTCTTGCCCCACCCGCCGTATTCCCCAGAGGTCGCCCCTTCTGACTTCCACCTATTCCGTTCGATGGCACACGGCCTGGCAGATCAACATTTTCAATCCTTCAAAGAATTGGAAAAATGGATTGCTTCATGGATATCGTCAAAAGAGGACTCCTTTTTTCGAGCCGGGATCCGAAAATTGCCGGAAAGATGGGAGAAAGTTGTCGCTAGCGACGGACAATACTTTGAATAATACATCTGTAAGCACTTTTTCGCAATAAAGCTTTTAATTTTGGAAAAAAACGGCGGAAGAAAAGTTGTACACCTGATATATTAAATTAAATTGTAATTAAATGCTAAAATCAAGTATCTAAATCTAGTAAAAAATATAAACAAATTTTTTATTTAAAATGTAAAACATTTTATCAATTTTTTACAAAGTAGAATTTCAAGTCGATTCAAAAATTTAACAATTGGCACTCTCAAAATAGCTGTTTGCATATTAGCAGTATTTTTTTTAATATTGTTTTACAATAACACAGTACAACAGTAAAAAAAACCCGCGGAGTTTCTCAACTGTTCCTTATATTTTTGGAGTCGCTGAACACGAATATGTAATTATTTTTTTCGGGTCACCTCTAGTTTGGGTTTTACAGGGTCTTGAAGTTACAAGCTACACCCCAATTAAAAAAATTAATTTAAATGGTTGAACTTATCCTGGTCTAACAATATTGGTATCAAAAGAAAGAGCATTATGTCTCCAACTCAAATCAAATAATTTTTTTGTAATTATCCTGGCGAAAGGATATAAAAATGTCCTTTTAATAATGTATGCTTAAGTATCCTGGAAGTTTTTCTACAAAAAAAATTGAAAAAAATATATTATAAAACCCTTACCATGCACCAACACATTGTGAAATTTCATGTTAATCAGTCCATTGGTTCAGCTAAAAAAAATTGTTGAAGTTTATTTCAACTCAAAAACTTAAATTATTCCAAAATTGTTCACAGTGCAAACAATTTCAGCTCTTCACAAAACCCGCCCAGTTTCTGAACTGCTCCTTATAATTCCGGAGCCGCTGATTACGAATATGTAATTTGTTTTTTTGGGTCACCTCTAGTTTGGTTTTTACAAGGCCTTGAAGTTGCCAGCAACACCCACCTTGAAAACGAATTTAAATGGTTGAACTCATCTTAGTCCAACAATATTCAAATCAAATTAAAGGGAATCAATTCTTTTGCCCAAAGCCATGTCAATGTCAATTTTACGTTATATTTTGAACTATTTTTGAACTAGAAAATATTGCATTAGTCGTGTTTATTTAATATAATACAATACAAGGATAAGTAATTGGTACTACACTTATTTGGTAAGCTAACAGTATATTAATTTTTAGAATTGTGCTTGTGAACATGTGCTTCTTCCAGCGTTTTTTAGAGAAAAGAAAAGAACGATGAAGTCCGAGCCGCAGTCATCTGTTTCAAGTTTGCTGCCGTCTTTGTATATGTGGTTTTCTCAGGAATTAAAGATGTTAAAATAAAATTTCATAGCCAGCCACAAATCAAAAGACTATAAAGAATTAGTACAAAGAATAATTTCTGCATTCACAGATATTAGCGTACTCATATAGTTGAAAATTCATATGTTCCATAACCATATCTGGGTTTTCCGTTTAAATATGGAAGAATTATCTGATCAGCCTAGCAGGATTCCACCAGAAAATGCTCCAAATGGAAACTAGATGTAAGGGATAAGTTCTGGAGTGTGAAGGATAGGATAGGACCGTTGTGTGGAAAGCAAGAAAGTAGTTTAATTATTTCGTCCTTTTGACACAACGGCTGTATTCATCTTTCAAGTCATCTTGCTTCACACTCCAGCAGTATTCTGCAACCATGGCATGTAAACTCTTTCCCTTATATCTAGTTTCCATTTGAAGCATTTCCTGATGGAATTTCGTGCCATGTTGATCTGATAATTCTCCCATATTTGAAGGGAAAAACCTGATATGATTATGGAACATATGAATTTTCAATGACATGAGCACGTTCATATCTGCGAACGCTGAAATCATTCGTTTTACTAATTCTTCGTAATCTTTTGATTTGTGGTTGCCCAAGAAATTCTCTTTAACATCTTTGAAACATAGCCATGCTCTTCTCTCCTTCCCGCTTAGTTTACTCTCAAATACGGTGTCTTTAAGTAAAGCGCGTATATTTGGACCAATTAAAACACCTACAGATCTACATAACACAAAATATGTTATTTTTACAAATTGAGATATCTACATATAAGATGAAGTTTTAATCAAAATACGATAAACAATTTACTTAATTTGTGTTTACCTTCTTTAATCTTCGCATCACTAATCCAATGGAAATTACTTCTTATGTACTGAAAACCTTTACCAGCTTAGCCCAAAGCCTTAATTAAATTTTTCACGGCACCAAGCTCGAGATGAAAAGAGAGGAGAATTATTCTGGTTTTCGCAACCAGAGCTTCAGCAATAACATTTTCTATTCAACGCTTGTTAGATTTTTGATCAGAAATTTTTCTCAGGCTATTCTAACCAATATTGTTGGACTAAGATGAGTTTAATTCAATTTAAATTCGTTTTCCAGGTTCAAAATGCAACGTAAAGTTGACATTGACATGGCTTTGGGCAAAAGAATTGATTCCCTTTAATTTGATTTGAATGTTGTTGGACTAAGATGAGTTCAACCATTTAAATTCGTTTTCAAGGTGGGTGTTGCTGGCAACTTCAAGGCCTTGTAAAAACCAAACTAGAGGTGACCCAAAAAAACAAATTACATATTCGTAATCAGCGGCTCCGGAATTATAAGGAGCAGTTCAGAAACTGGGCGGGTTTTGTGAAGAGCTGAAATTGTTTGCACTGTGAAAAATTTTGGAATAATTTAAGTTTTTGAGTTGAAATAAACTTCAACAATTTTTTTTAGCTGAACCAATGGACTGATTAACATGAAATTTCACAATGTGTTGGTGCATGGTAAGGGTTTTATAATATATTTTTTTCAATTTTTTTTGTAGAAAAACTTCCAGGATACTTAAGCATACATTCTTAAAAGGACATTTTTATATCCTTTCGCCAGGATAATTACAACAAAATTATTTGATTTGAGTTGGAGACATAATTCTCTTTCTTTTGATACCAATATTGTTAGACCAGGATTAGTTCAACCATTTAAATTAATTTTTTTAATTGGGGTGTAGCTTGTAACTTCAAGACCCTGTAAAAACCAAACTAGAGGTGACCCGAAAAAAATAATTACATATTCGTGTTCAGCGACTCCGAAAATATAAGGAACAGTTGAGAAACTACGCGGGTTTTTTGAAAACCGCAAAATTGTTGTACTGTGTAATCAATCAAAAAACAGTTAAAAAAATCAACAGTTTACGTCCTCTTTACTTTACTTAAACTTTAAGTATTAAAAATCTCATAGAACACCAACAATTGCAAGTGTTTTATTAACTTCTAAAGCGCACCAAATTCAATGGCCATAAATTGGTCGCTCGTCTAGCTGGGAGCGCAATTTATTGAGTGTCGTACTCGACATTAGCGGCACAATTGAGCACTGCAAGCAGACAGCAACGCTCAGCCAGCCAGCCAGCCATGCGGCCATCCATCCCAAGACAGCCAACAATTTATGCCAACATTGAGCCATCCATCCATCCATTCGTCTATCCATTCATGTAGCCAGCAGTCAACGACTGAGGCAGCCAGGCAGACTGATGCAGACAGCTGCTGCTGCTGCTGCTGCACTCGGGCCACACATCATCTACTAAATAACCACATAAATCAGCGCTGCAAATTAACCGCGCCGCACACCAAAATTCCACACCAAGGACAGCGAAACGCCTCAGACAAATCGCATCGAGATGCCGTTGCTGTGATAGAAGCCAACAAATTGCTGGCTGTTCAATTGCAACAATTATGCGCCACCACCCAACTTGCACTCACTTCCACTTAAACTGCAATGGATTAATGAATTTTTTTTTAGAAATTTTCACACAGTTTGTGCACGAAAGCAATAATCGACTGCGTGCACCGTCTAATGCAAATTTAATTTAATTAGTAAAGCAATAGTTTGGCATTAATTAACTGCCGTCTGGCAACAAGCAACTGGTTGTTGTCGATGTTGCACATAATCGCTAATTCCTATGTACTCTATGTGAGTGCAGACAAATGTATATGTATATATGTACATAAATACATACATATTTACATACATACTCGCATACATACAACTATCCATACATACATACATACATTCTATATATATGTATTTCTCTGCGCAAATGCAAGAGTTTCCAATTACATTAAATTCAATTTCACTTATTTTAATATTTACCAACAACAACACTAACAGCAACACCAACGCTAAAGCTACGTATTTCACGGCTGCTCATAATTGTAAATGCAAATTTTAATTATTTGCACAAACTGTATTGGCGGCGTCACAAGCAAATGTGACTGTTCTGTATGTGTGATTCTCTGCATGTTTGTGTTTGTGTCTGTGTGTGCATGACAGACAATTGTTGGCTGCCTCAATGTTTATTCTGCAACTGCAGCAATTTTGCTCACCAGTCAATGCATTGGCAAGTGAGCATACAAATGTGCATGTGTGTGTGTGTAGGTGTAAGTGTATGTGTATACATTTGATTGTGATTGTTGAACAGTGGCGCACACAAGATTTCATTTTAACGGGGTTTTGCGTACAAATTTTGAGCCGATTACCATTGGAAACAATATTTTGTATCAGCAATTTTGTGTTTGAAAAGGGAACGGGGCTTTGGAAATGTAAATGTATGTGCGCCAATGGCTTTGACACTCACAGCAGCAGTAATGGTACAAGAGCTTCAACATATTTTTCAATCTATCGAGCCGTGTTGGCATTTTGTACAACTATTCGAGCCTTTACAGCAAAATGTATTTAACAAGAATTTTCCATAATTTTATAATGCATTGCGCTAAACTAATGCAATGTTGTATCCATTGCATTTACGCATTGATTGTACAGGTTCCGTTGGCTTGGGGCAAACAGTTTTGTTGGCCAAAAATGGCTCAAATATTGCACAACGCACTGAGTCCCAATAACGGTTGCTGAACAAAATATTTTACTCGAAAATTCCGAGAATTTGTGAGAGATTCTGCAAGCTTCAGGTTTAGCCATAATTTCTAAGAATCTCAGGAGAAATATATTTAACTAATGACTGACTATGCAAATGTTTTGTAGCTCAAATAAATTCTCAAATAAATTTTGCTTATCAAAGCTTTCATTTTAGTGCACTTATATTTTTGCTCCGTTAATTAATGCTTAAGTGTACTTATTCACTTTTATTTATACAAAAAGTGCACAATCAATTTTTTATGTCTAAAGTTGAAGGCTTCGTTTAATACAGTTTGATTGATCCGATTTAGGTAAAATATGCAACATTTTGTTCAACAACTTGTTGCCTGAAATTTTAAACTTTTTTAATAAAGTTTGAATGTTTTATTCTTCTGCAACTGGTTTCAAGGAAATATATGAACAAACAAGCCACTTTACATTTGGTATAATGAAGTCAATGCACAGTGATTCGTTCCATAGATAAAATTCAAAAAATTTATGGTCTCAGATTTTAACGATTTTGATATCATTTGAAAGAAAAAACTCTAACTAAGAAAACCTCAAAAAATCTGTGCACAAAATCAATTAGTGTCTGTGCAAAAGCGGCTCAAAGATGAAACTGTTTTCTCAAAAAAATTGAAACTCATATTTTCTGTTTTTTAGTCTATTGAGTAAAAAAAAACCTTTTAAAAATACATGGTTACCAAAAAGTCAATATAGAATAAGAAATGATGTGGCCATTTTCGCTTTTAATATTTTCTCAAAATTTGGAAAGCGTAGGCTTTTACTTCACTTTTAATTCAAAATATTTTTCTAAATTAAAAATCTGAAAATTTACACAACTTGGAGGAAAATATCTAAAAGTATGTGAAAGTACATTCCTAGATTTTTTTTATTTTAAGAAGCATTCGTTCTTTGTCGGATAATGCATTTACATCCTCCGATATCTTCCGATCTCAGAAAATAATTCAATTCGAAAAAACACGTATGCAATCAGCACGAAAAATGTTAAAATGTGCAAAAATGCAAAACATACATCTATTATTATCGGTTTTATTGCAAAACTAAAGGGTCCTAAGACAGTTTTGGTTACTGTTTGCAATAATCAATGTTGAGATTACCAATTAAATGTAAAATCTGACAAATTTAGCCAACACACTCGTTGCTATAGCTCACCAAAAATGACGAAAATTGCAAAATTAAGTCCAATGCCAAACTACAAAAGTTTAAGAAAAAAAATGGAGATTTCAATTCAGCAGGCCATGCTTAACTGGTATACCAAATTTTATGAAGAACGGACCACTCCTTCTAATTTTGTCCCGCGGTTGTATGGAGTCGAATCACTGTGCAATGTGGAGAATAAATATTTCTAGTTGAGCTTAACAAACATTAATAATAAAATTTATATGAATTAACGAAACATATAACTTAACATAAGTCGAGTTGGCACTATTGTAGGAGATCTGATTGTCTCGTTCTGTGAAGCCTTCTTTCAAGATTAGGTTGCTGTCGAAGGGATGCAATTTGTTCGTTCATATGCCTTTCTATTTGGAGATCGCGGTGAAGGTCGTTGTTCCAGATGTACCAGGGAGCATTCACAATACCTCTTAGAACTTTGTTTTAAAATCACTGGATATTGTCTCGATTGCTTTGACTGGTGTAGCCCCATAGCTGGCAACCATATGTCCAAACAGACATGTCAGCATGTGGTTGTAAATGGGTTTTTTGTTTTGTATTGAAAGAACAGATTTCTTACCAATTAGCCAGTACATATTTCGTTATTTGACATAGTTTGAATGATCAGAACAAACACCCACGTCCCTATTGGCAAAACACTGATACAGTCGACTTTCACAAGCTTCTCTTGAGTCAGATTTCTCATCAGGAAAATAGTTCGCCTTAGAAGGAAACAGCTGGTTATCACTTGGTGCCAGGTCTGGACTGTTAGGTG